>WITN01000261.1:0-102945 GCA_015025155.1 Lactarius quietus
AGTGTCGGACATGTTATGGTTATGACACTCTGAACCCAAGAACTCAGGCAGCCAAATTTATGGTGCGTCGCTTGAAGGCATCATTAGGCCGACTTCCCACCCACCGTTGCAACCTCAACCTGGCCTGGTGCCTACTGCTATGACCCCAGGTGTGCAGCTGCTCACAGGATTATCTCTATGTAGCAACTGATTTGGACTTTTAGTGGTCACAGCAGAACTTGCGGACTACCATGCAACATCCAATTCGGACTTGTCTCAGTCTGCCTGACCAGTCGACACAGATCTCATATTTTCTCCTGGGTCAACCAAACTCTCACTCCTCAACCAGCGCCCCATTGTCCACACTGTCATTCAAGAGGGCATTGAAAATCTTCGGGCTGCTTTGATTTTGATGTTTACCAATGGATTTCCAGGTCTTTGTTCAACACCCACGCTTGTTAAGGACTCGCTTTTCACAGCTGCCATGCACCATAAGCCTGGTGCCACAGAGATGCTCGACCGACTCACACGTGATCAAGAATATTTGTTGAAGATCACACCTCTGGTATGTGTTATTAAGTTTGAGATGACATTGCTGACATTGTTTCCCAGCAGCATGCTCATATCTGCCTGTTTTGAAGTGAAATCAAGGAACACTGCAGCACCACTATTAGGGGACCATTCCAGATGTTCGCATCTCCCTTGGATGTCATCGACCATGTTCGCAAGCAGCTGGCAAACTATACATATACTTTTCCAAGGGCTACAATTGTGAGTCGTATGGTTTTGATGATCCCCCACTAATAGTCGGTTGTTAGGTCAACGCCCCAAATGGGTTGGTAATGTGCACTTGACCCTACCAAAATGACCGTATCATTATGGTTATTCGGGACATGTTCTTCGTTGGAGGGGCTATGTCCTTTGCCCAACACTTCAAGTACCATTTCCCAACATACCAAGGTTGTCGTGGAGAAGAACTTGAGGTACCAACCCCAATGGTTGCCCTCATCACAACAGCTGTAAGTTTTTTTTTTTTGGCCTATCTATTACGCTCACACAGTCACACTCCCTTCTTAGCTCTATGCTGCAATCTACAAGTGGCGCAATGGAGCACACCAAGTCACAGAGTTCTTGGCAAATGCTTTTTTATTTATTTATTTATTTATGAATTTGTATTCTGGAGCAGTAAATAATACAAAGCCGGTCATGAGACGAGAAGCCCATATTTATGAGAGAACGATATACATATCCCAGAAGGAAAATAATATAATGATATGTGCACCCACCCAGTGGAAGCAAAATAGAGCCTATGGCTACTTGTGGTAGGTATATGTCCGCGAATGAAAAAGGGGTCGTAACAAAAAAGGGAAAAAGATATATAGTGTGACACAAAAACACTTACTCAGCGGTAGGACGTCTTCATGTGGGCTTGGTCACTCAACCTGGGTCAGGAGGATGGGAGGAGAAATTCCTAGTCTGTTGGAAAAAGTCATGGAAGATCACATCTACCCAGTTCATTGGTCATTGTGGCATTAAATCCCAGGGGGTGCTCACAGTCAAAGACCAGCCCTCCCCTTGAATATGTGATTGTGTTGTAGGAGGCCCCCGAAGGATGGGGTCCTCATTAGGTTTGAACGCAGCGCGAGACATTGCCAGAAAGTTGTAAAACCTTCCACAGAGTGCCACGTCCTTGCCCATGAGATCAGCTGGCGAAAATCTACGCCATTGCGCATGTCCTGCAGCAATTGTCTGAGCTTCCTCAAAGTGGGGGCAGTTGTAGACAAGATGGAACCAAGAACAGTCAGCAAAACTGCACTCACAACCGAGCTCGTCAGGGGGTATGTCTGGACGGAACTGCTTGGTATAGTCCAACGTGAATGCGTGTCCCACAGCAAGACGAAGGGCCGTAGAGGTGGTGTGGTGGGAAATATCGACCGTAGCCTCGTTTACTCCAAGCCATAGGGGGTGATTTTTGCCATCACGGGGTCGTGTGAGAGCATACTCCCTGGCGATGTACACGCTCGAAAGTGCGTGTGTGAGATTTGTGTGGCTGAGAGCAGTGGGTTAAGCAGAGGGGTCAGAGGGGTGTCAGCAGCCAAGGGAAAGGAGGGGAAGGAAGGCGAGTGGCGAACAGGAGGGATAAGGAAGAGTGAGGAGGAAGGAACGAGTTAGATCTTGAAGGGGGAGAAGTGGGAAACAGCAAGCTAATCGATTCGGGTTGTCTTCACTGAGACCTAACACGAGATCGCTATTAGCAGCAGAGTTCTCACTGAGACAGTGCAAGAAGGAGGGGAAAGTTCGACTATTTCATTGGCCCGATTTGTTAGTCCTTAAATACATTTCGAACTGTACCTAAGAATAAACGATGTTGAAAGTGAGCTTTGTAAGGGAAAGATAAAAGTGGGTGAAAGGGAATTGAAAAGTTAGCGGAAAGGGGGGCTTGACTGGTGAAAACACGAGGCAGATAGCACGAGGCGTAGGTATTCGGGGAGCAAGGGAACATGGCCAAGTGATAATGCCGGCGATCACAGCAACGTGTACTGAGCACGAGACCGAGAGAGCAATGGAAAAGGCTTTATTGAGGGGGCTTCATGAGCATGAGGGTCCTTGGCCAAGGGCGAATGGCATTAAAGGAGAATGAAAATGATGGCGTTGATTTGGATAAGGGGGACGAGGGGTGAGTCGAAGTCCAAGGGTTCCAAATGTCGTGAGCACATGACGTTTCGGACTCAATGCGTTTGTGTGTGTTACAGCGAAAGACGGTATGGGTTCGGCTCTACATTTTTCGAGCCATTCTGCAGCCCATTGGGAAAAGGTGTGCTTCCAGGCCAAAGCTTTCTGCCTGGATGGTGAGTGGACGGCAGAAAGTGAGGCGCGGGGGGTAATGGTGCATGCACTGAGAGCAGCGAGCCGTGCCAAGGTGACTTGATCCCTCTTCCTGACCATGAGTGACCAAGTGAGCCATATCTTGACATCCCTGTGCTGAGCATAGAAAGCCATTAGTGCCTTATGGAAAAGAAGGACTGTACGCTGATGCAGTAAAGTACGAATTTTAGTGATGGTTTGGTGCGTGGACAGATTCCCAGCCAGTAATTATATATGGGAGGGGGGTGCACGTTCTCTATAGTAAAGTTCAACCCACTCAGTCGCTTTCGTGAGTGTTGTAGATAACGAGTTTGTAAGGGAAGAAGTAGACAGTAGGAATTGAATGGGAATGGGATGACATGGACACAGACAGAAGTCGTTAAAAGGGGAGAAAAAGCATATCTGTATTCGACGCGCAATGCGAAGACTATGTACTCTAACTAGAGCTTAGTAATTAAAGTATTCTATGTAATTCGAGCCTGGTGAGGACCTCGTCCTTACAGTGTGAATAGGTCTATGTCAAACTGGGTCACTTCCGTCCCTAGGCACCATTTCTGGACCCTGTTCTGGAGTTTCCTGCCTTCACCTCTGATGGTGAGCACAGCTGCCACGCCCGCTACGATGAGGTCGTCAAACCAATCTTTGTTAGAGACCGTGGCAGCCGTCTGGATCATGACCCTCTCTGTGTCCAAGGCTGACCACTCTTTGTAGAGTGCTGCAACATCTGCCTTCTGGTCTTTAGAGGTACAGAACCCCTTGAGTTTCACCACACCCTCCCAGTTGGGAACCTCCCAGGGGGGCACTGCCGTGACATCGGTTTGTGGGCCCTGTACAGGTACCCTCGCCCCAAGTGCCTCCAAAACTGTGGGGCGCAGTGCACTCTTCCTCAGCCCAGAGTGCAGATGAACAGTCACTGCCCCACCATTGCTGGTGTGCAGGCCGCCCGAGGACTCCTCTGCACAATCAGGTCTGAGATGGCACCTGAGCTGGGAAGTGGGGGGAACGCAGTACAGCCTGAGGGCAGAAGTGTTTATTAGTTTCTCAAGGTAGAGCTTCGCAGGCAGTACCCTGGTCAGCTCATGGAGAGCCTCCCTGGGCGCCGTCCTGAAGGCTCCAGAAATTACCTTTACACCATCGTTAAAGACGGCTTGAACTTTCTTGATCAGCCCTACTCGATTTCGGGCATTAAACCACAGCTGGCAACCATATGACAGTACTGGGAGGCAGACGGTGTTAAACACCAGTCGCCACTTAGCCATGGAAAGGCCCAGGTGTGTGTTCCCTAGCACCAACAGAGCTTTCAGGCTCGCCTGCACTTGGTTGCACATGATGTCAACATGCTCATTCCAGACTAACCTGTGGTTCACGAAGAACCCCAGGTAGTGTACTAAAGCTTTTGCATCGACCCAGTAAGTGTTCAGGGCTCCGGTACTTCCCCCTTGCGGGGTTCTCCGATCGCCTTTGGGGTGCTCACTGGGCCTCCTCAACTTAGACCGACGTCATGACTTGGGTTTGGGATGGGGGCGCTCTAGCTGTGAAGCCAGGCCCTTAGCCAACCTGTCCAGAGGTCGCAGTTGTTTGTCTGCTCCTTTGTGAATGTGGAGCTCTAAGCCGTTCGGCACGTCCTCACTGTCACATTTGGACAACCTAGGGTGACGAAAAAAGATAAGTTTGGTTTTGTCCAGCTCAATAGCCAGACCGTTGCAACACAGCCATTCATCACAAATACTATACCCATTGCGTAGAGCTTCCTTGACTGTGTTCCAGTCTCGACCCTGCGCAGAAAGTAGCCCGTCATCGACACACATGGCGAAGGTGCAGCCCTGGTGGGCACTCAACTTCTCCATGAGCGGAGTGGTGTAGATGGCGGAGAGGATGGGTGAGACCGGGGACCCCTGTGGAGTACCCTTGGCCTGTTCCTGCTCATCCGCCACCTTGCTGTTGAACGAGAGGAGGACTCTGTGTTCCGAAAGAAAGGACAAAACCCACGCACACACCCCCTCAGTGAATCCGAGGTTGTGCATGACTTGAGCGAGTCTGTCCTTGTTGATGTTGTCAAAGAAGCCCGAGACGTCGAAGAGGAGCGCCCCAAACTTCTGGTTGAGCCGATGCGCTACCTCCACGTCATGGACAAGGCTAAGACCAGCGTCAATAGTGGAGGAAAACTGCCATGTGCTGAACTGAGTGGTCAGGAGCAGGCGGTGCTTGTCCAAATCATACATAAGGCGACTGGAGACCCCTTTCTCAATGAGTTTGCTGAGGGTCTCCAGGAGGCTGATGGGCCGGTATGACTTGGCCAGTGAGTAGCCGGCTTTGTCCGGCTTAGGTATGACGACCACCAGTGCGCGTTGCCAGGAAGAAGGGTGATAGCCGACACGAAGACAAGGATTGGCAAGGGAGGTGACGTGGTCCTTGATGATAGCCCAAGAGGTTTTGAGCATGCCCCAGCCGATGCCAGAAAGACCAGGTGCAGATTTGTTAGTGGTTTTGCACAGGAGCTCGTACAGCTCCTTGGCGCTAAACTCCTCAAACTGCCTCGTAGGCTTGGCAGGAGGGTCGTCGTACTGCATAGCGTGGGTGCAGGAGTCGTCCTTGGGGAAGAACCGAGCTGCAAGCAGCTCAGCCATCTCCCCCTCGTTCATTGTGATGGTCCCGTCCACCTTCCTCAGAGCACTGACCTCCGAGTTCCTGTGTCCATGCCTCCACTTCGCCACATCCCACACGTAGCCATTCTCAACTGCGTCGTCTGCCCACTGGCGCTTCGCTCGAAGAGCAGCGTTGTGCATGTGCTGGCGGGCCACGGTAGAATCCTCATCCCTGGTACGGTTAGCAGAAGCGACCCACAAGGCTTTCACCATCACATCACACTCCGCATTCCACCAGGGCTTGGACCCCGTGCCGATGTTACGCTTGTGTCGCATGTGGAGTTCACATGCGTCATGAATGGCCATCTGGAGTTGTATGGCAAACTCCTCGACTGCAGTAGGTGTAATGAGGGGGTGGAGGGGGGGAAGAAGGGTTGAGATGGTCTTCTTCCACTCCTTAGTCTCTTCCTTGCTGAGGTCGCTTTTGAAGGTGCGGAGGCTGTCCACCTTCGTCTCCCACACGTTGTCACCAGCTATCCAGTGTGTGCGGATGCTGGCGTGGTCTGACCCAAGCGAGGCCTCCCAGTTGACAGTGGGAGGGGTAAGCTTGCTTTTCAGCAATGCCACGTAGTTAAACCAGGTCAGGTCGAGCGTGGTGTCATGCTGTCCCTCCTGACCTTGGCACGTGATGGTCCCTGGCACCATCTGAAGCTCGAACGTCTGCAGCGCTGCCCATTGCTCGAACAGGTGCACTTGTGTAACGTTTTGGCCCAATGCTACCTTCAGTACTGCCTTGACCTGCAGACCGGAACACGTGTCGATGACGAGAGCCGACGCTACTCCGAATGACGCCTGGAATAGCCGAATGATGAGAAGAGAGGACCAAAGAATGAGGCCTCTATAGTTAAGTCCACAAAGGGACAACAAGACAAGCAGACATAAAGGAAGGGATAGCAATGCAATTAACAGGGACCAACCATGCTAGTCGTGAGGTGGTATGAGAATACAAAGCTAAGGACCGTACTGCCCAAAGCTGCTACCTATATACTGCTCCAGGGACTGGGTTTCAACCTGAGTCCCAAGCTAAACTATGATAAGAGAGATAAGCATACGGCTTATCCTCCAATAACATGCGTCCATCACTGATGTTCCGCCCGCTCCACAACATGAGGCAAACAGCCTTAAGGGCCATCAGTGATCAGAGTCATAATGACTCAGAGATAGAACGTCCATCAGAAATATCCATCAGAACCCCAAGATAAGGGCCTGGAACGACCTCGGCTTCTGATAAGCCGGCATGGGCATAAGCCCGACCCGGTCACATGACTGGAACTCGCATCAGTCATGTGAAACCCGAACATATTCTTATCACGCGATGTCTCGCGGCACGATATTCTTTACTTGCCTTCGCAGGCAACGCGCGCTCTTCACATGCGCCGAATGTCACATGACCGCGATGGCACATACGTGACAACTTGTGGAGATGGAGACAATCCTGATGGGGGCCACATTGGTGAGTGGAGATTGAAATCCCCAAGCAATACAGTAGGTATGGTGGGGTCCAAGTCCAAGTCCATGAGTGTATGTAAACACATCTTGTCCTCCACGTCGTGATAGAAGTTAATGATATGTATTGTACTCTTACCATCCTTAAGGTCTGTAATAAGTATACAATTGTGACATACCAAGTCCCAACGGGGAATGATGGAAATGTTGCGTAAGTACTTGGGTCGAGACCTATCGTACTTGCAGATATAAGTAAGCACCTTGGCGGGCTTTCCTGAGCCAGTGAATGGGGGCATAGCTCTTCCAGTTAGGGTGTGCAACCCCTCCCAGAATTGCCTCACCGATCCACTGATGGTGCACCCACTGATTGCCTACAACAGAAAAGAATGGTTCAGAAATGAAAAGTAAATCGTCAGTAATATTAGTTTCGAGGAGAGTGTGCATGATAGTGTTCATTTTCCTCATATTGGCCACTAAGAGTGTGTGCTTATGCATCGTCCCCCTCTGCCATGATAGCATCTTCGGCTCCCTTTAGAAGGCTTTTGAGCACGTGTGTGTGAGTATGGTCAGTGAAAGGGCGGCCTCCAAGAAGAGGAACAAATGAGAAAGCCACGTGGACCAGGAGTCCAACGCTCTCATCTGAGAGTGACTCCAACGTTGTGCTGGTGCGTGTGGAATGTCTGTGGAGGGTACACACCCAGAACCAGTCAGGGGGTTGCGTGAGCTTGTGGTTGGCTTTGCAGCACTTCTCTGCCTTGCTCTTACAATGGTGAACTGCCAAGTATTCTTCCGCACTATAAGTTATTTCTCCCTTGATAATAGAGCAAAGTGCTTCCATCGTCTCCTTCTCTTTTTCACTCTTTGCCAAGCTGCGGAGTTGTTTGGTGATGGTATGCCCTGAACCATCCCCACCAAGCTGGATGTCGTAGTCCTGGAGCAGCGTCATCTTATTCACGTTAAACTTTGTCACGACAAACTGAGCCAGCATTTCCTCCGCCATTTCTGGCAGCGTATATTTGGCTAGGAAGGTCGTGGCCGGCATCTTGTGGAAGAGGTACTGGAGTGGTGTGATCATGTCTCTGTTTCCGTTACCCCCCCACTGGGAGTCGATTTCCTGGAAGTATGACACGTGATCAGAATTGTCCGCTTGGTTGGCTTCGTCAGCCAGTTCTAATCGAGTTTGACTGCTGTTGAGGGGGAGTTGATGAGTGGCTGCGAACCAAACCCATAGATCCGTGATCACTCGCTCACTGGTACCAACAAGCCCACCCCACTCCTCGTCCCAATCAAGCGCGTCGTAGTCCAGTTTGTCATGTGTGAAGATCACAGGATGCTGCTCCATGATCATCTCTTCAGTGAGTAGGTCAATAGTGGTCAACACCTGTAAACCGGCCTTCTTCCTCAACTGTTTACCAGTAGGGATGGTCGAAGGGGTGGGAGGTGTGGGAGTGGTTGGTGCTGGCGGAGAGACTAAAGGGATATTGGGGATGGCGCTGAAGTTCCCTTCGTAGCCAGTATCTTCCTCCGACGGCCAATCACTGATCGAATCACCTGGAATGCTATCTAGTGCAGCAAAGTAATTATGCAAAACGGGCGGTCCCCTAGGGGGAATCTCCAACATGGAAGGTTTTGGGGGGGGAGCTGAGGGCACGGACCCATCAGACAACCCTTTAGCCTTCTTCCTTGTGGAACCAGTCTTTCTACCCTTCCTTCATGGTGCCGTGGGAGCACGGTCCAGAGAGTAGATGAGGTAAGGGGGGGGCGGTGTCTACCCATTGGGTGGGGACATCTTCGGCAGAGGGGGCGGGCGTCGGCGTGCTTTCCAAAGAGGGTGGACTGAAATTGCCTCATTTGGGACAGTCTTGGGACCGGGCATGGTGACCCGATTTGCCGCAAAGGATACATTTGGGTGGGCAATTTCACGGGCCAGCATGACCCTTCTTGCCATTGTAGGAGTGGGAGTCAGATGTGTGGGGTCTGCTGCATCAGTAGCACTTAACAGCACCAGGAGGGAGATGGCACATAGGGGAGATGGAGTTGTGGCCGAGCTGGTGGCAACGTCCACATTGAATGAAGTTGGGGCGATCGCCCGCAACCACAACAGTCACACAGTGTCCGAACATATGAACTTGTGAGGTCATGATGCGCTTGGTAGCAGCACCTGTGACATCCAAGATGGGGACAAGGACCATGGCGATTGGCTTATTGCATACACTAAAACCACTCTGCCAATGGGCCGGTCTGCAAAATGTTAAATTGTGGAAACAAGGGTTGCACACGACCTCCTCAGTGAGCATGTTGTCGTCAGGGACCGTTCTGTCTCCAAGGGATGTCGGGGTCTGCCTGAGCTGAAGCCAAACCCACCCTTGTGCAGGGAGGAGAGTGCCACAACCCAGAGGAAGGATGAGGGATTTCTGGAAGGTTCTTATCATTTTGAAAGGGATCTGGCCGGCGAACTTGAAAACGAAGTTGCCCGACGCCATCTTCTCCCCAGTGGGAAAGGTGCAGACAGTCCATCGGCTGCCGAGGAGATGCGGTGCATGGGCGCTGAGGCGTTCCAAAGATGTGCAGGCATGCATGATGATAGTCTGTTCCAACTGAGAATGGATTGCTTCTTCCTCAACCTTGTTACCAAGGCCGTCACCACGATTGACTGTGACTTTGGTAAAGAGGGAAGTGCGATTCAGTCCAGCAGTGGGGGGGGAAAATGTGCGGGTCGGTCCCGAGTTACTTCCCACAAACACGGTGTTCGCTCGTTTCCTTCCCGCCGGAGTCCAAGTCGCCTCCCTCCGTGGGGGAGGGGCCGTCCTCGGTGCTACATTGGCAGGGGGAGCCGTGGGAAGAGATGGGAACTCAGGGTTTGCATCGTCCCAGCCAGGTATAACTCCTGTGACAGGATCCGCTGCCTCCTCCATGAGGAGTAGGGCTTTGGATGCTTCATCTGCCAGAGTGCACGAAGAGGAGCCTGCTGCGATGGACGTTGGAATGGTGATGGAAGGAGGGACTGGTTCTGGAAGGGAAGAGTCCTTTGGCGTGACATCCCCAAATCAAACTTGCTTCAGGGGTTTACACTGCTGAAGGACATTCGCCGTGGTCTTCACTGCAGGTGTGACCGGAGTCAATGGCACGGTTACTTTTGGAGCCATGGGGGAGTCTGGCAGACAGGTGCAATACAGGGTTTGCCCATCTCAACACGTCCCAACCAGTCCTCAAACCCCGCAAACCTAGTGGTAATGGCGGCAAGCTGCTCATTGATTGCAGTAAAGCCCGCCATAATCTGGGTCATCATATCGTTAGTTGCCAGGAGGGGAATAGATGTCACCTCCACGCTCGTCTCTTCCATATCCATGATGTTTTCCGGGTTGTGCATGGACAATGTTACGTCTTGTGCACCACCCTCTGGAATGTCAGCAATGGGAGGTTGACTAGCAGATCCAACAGAATCCTGCCCATCAGACTCCTGGGAGTCAGGCACAAGGATAATCGGGTCGTTCAACTTAGCCTTGGGTAACATATTGTTTGGGATGACAGAGCATCCAATTGATGCGGCGATCCGCATGAGTTCAATCTGCGCATCTTGGCGATTCATGGACGTGAAGGAGATACGTGTGTCCAAGAGGAGCTCTGCCACCTGATCGGCACGGATCTGCTGTGCCTCACTCTCCACTTCGATATCCATTTCGCAAAGGCGTATCTTCAGGGCCCGTTCGAGTGTGTGGCCATCAGATGTAAGTTTCGTGTCTGCCTCCTCCCGCACCATCCTCTGGAACAGCTCTTCCGCCTGCTGCTCCAGGTCTTGCATGCGGTCAGTCCGGAATTGTTGATGCAGTTCTTCAACAAACTTGGCGTGAATAAGAGCCACCTGGCGACTAATCTCGGTAGAGATGGCCTCCTGATGCTCCCGGAAAATCTGGGAATTAGTAGGGGCGTGCAGATGTGACGTATCCTCCCCTTGCAGGGTGCTGACTATGACTTCAAGCCACAATCTGCGCCACTGCTCAAGGTCGTCACGTGTGCCCTCCTCGAAACTGTTAACGACATGTTCGACGAGGTCCTCATTAAAGGCCTGATGTGCATCCTGGTCGTTCCAGAGCATCTCCTCATACTTTTTGCTCAGAACTTCTTGTGCTGCATTCGCCGCCTGTTGCTTGTCTCCTGCAGAGGCAGAGGCAACGGCTTTCTCAACCAAGTATTCTTTGATGTGCTCCCCAACATGGGAAACAGCCATATCATAGATATTGGTGATATGCATACCTTCGAATGCCGGGCAAGTGTCGCTGAGGCACGCAAGCTGCTCTCCCATGGCATGCAGTAATTGGTTATGAGTGTTTGGGCGCCGAAGACCAGGTGCCATTCGGAGGGAGTCCTTAAGATGGTTAAGGCTCGACCGTCCAAGTTGTCTGAAGTGGGGCAAGCGCAGGGACCCACGAAGGATCGCACCCAACACAGAGTGCGCCAGGTGGAACCACGAGGTATGCGTAAACCCCCATACGTTGTGTGTCGTGTCGTGTGAAGCCAGACCCGAATTCAGCGCAACCAAGACTACCTTGATCGCACAGTTCAGGCTGGTATTGTTGAGCGGCAACATGTTGTCCAGACGAAGTCAGAACGACGGGCCTGGGAAATAGGCCGTGAATCCCATGGCAGTATCACTCAGGGATTGGCGCAAGACCTGGGACCTGTCCTTCAGCTTGGCGACATCGTCCTTGTCCGTGAAGCCTACTGGGTTAGTTTCATTAATAGAATTCCCATCGAGCAGGGGTGGCCAGATGGAATCTAGGAAATTAGCCAGGTTACCGTCCCCTTCCACTTCCATGTTGTGTGGTTGCGGGGCCGGCGTGCCGGGTTCTGAGATGAGATCATCTTCCCAGATCTTGTTAATCTGTTCATCAATGGGTGACCCCATCGTGGAGGGCACGTAGGGTGTGATTGCATAAAAGGCATTCACCGTATTGATGGAAAGGGGTGGAAGCACCGGTCGATCCCCTTGTTTAGGGGTGATGCTTCTTTCCCTAGCGGTCTCTAAGAAGTTAGCTGCAAACATTCTGTCAGAAATGACAGGAGGCATGTTAGCAGCACAATCAGTAGCCTGTTGAAAGTTAGCTGCAAATGTTCCATCAGAAATAATGGGGGGCATGTCAACAGCAATGTGATGGTCCGTAGTAGGGTTGGCCTCCAAAGTCGCCGTGGAAACGAGGCGAACAGCAGGAGGGGGTGGGAGAGAGTGATGGCCCGAGCAGGGGTTGCTCTCCGTGAAGGCAGCAGTCTCTGTGAGGCGGTCGTATGATGAGTTGGTGGAAGGGACAGGCAAGAGGTCCGTTGCCTTCATGAACACTGTTACATGGGACTTCTCCACTTCTTCAGCACGGTAGAGCATGCCCATATGGTTGTGGTCATAAGAGTCTTGACCGATCTTGGGGAGGTCAGGGCCTCCAGCCAGCGGTCAAGTTATAGCATGCGTCTCCTGCGAGTACAGAACTGGAGACTGGGTGGGGGGGTCGTTGGAGAAGGCAGCCACCACTGCCTCACCCCCCAAGTGTCCTTCAACCGGCACCAAGTGCCTGACGTTGGGTGGATAGAGATATTCAGGTCCCCCCAAGGGGGTGCCCTGACGGTTGTAAGGCATATCTGACTGGGAAGGAGGTTTAGAAGCTGGTTGTGAAGCAATAGCAACTGGGTTGTAAAAGAGATGGTGGTGGTACGGAGTCAAGAAGGGATGTCTCTCTCTTGGCAAATGCTTACTTGGACGTTTATAATGGCCACATCAACACATTGAAGCATATTCGGGAGAACTGTGAGGGTAGTGATGGTAAAGTTCAGTTCAGTTCGGTTCGGAGGCTATATTGCCCGAACCCTGAACTGAACTGTCAGTTCGGTTCAGGGATTTTCCTGAACCCTGAACTGAACCCTTGGTTCAGGTTCAAAAGGGTCCGGTTCGGGTTCAGGGAGAGGCCGAACCCTGAACCAAACGCAAAAGCGGTGCCTGATTATGTAATCAAGAAAAACGAGTATAATTTCTGGGTAGGTACCACAAAAGAAGTACTCTCTAGTGGTAGAACCTTGAAAACGCGGTTCTTTTACCATCTAACTAAGTACAAGTACTAGCCTACGGTTAAGTAATGTAATTGTCGTCCATCTCGTCGTCGCTACCATCCAATGACTGCATGAAAGAGTCCTCTGTATACTGTACTGCCTGTGTGCCCGCCAACATATGCCCATTCCAGTAAGCACTCTTGAGCAGCTGGAGACCCTCAAACACTGCCAGCTGCAGCCTGTTCCTCCGTGCACAGCCAGTGATGCCCCTGCTACTGAAAGCACACTCAGATGGAGTGGCTGAACCCTGGATAGCCAGGTAGTCCCTGGCCATCCGTCTCAATGTTGGGTATCTAGTGTTGAACTTTGAATCCCATTAGATAGTATGAATATGACTTGTGCGTGTTGGACTCACCCCCCACCAACCAATGATATCGTTTGTGGATTCTGCTCCGGCTGTGAGATACTGTTGGAGCTCATCGCGAGGTCCCTCGGAAGCGTCGTCTTTCTGTTGAATTGCTTGAATGGCGTTGAGTAGGAACGAGCCACCATAATGCCAGTTCAGGGACATCTTCAAAACCGAAGGACAATCCGTGGACATGTTAGGGTCCCCCGTAGTCATAGCGTGCACAGGTGCAGGAGCGATAAAATAGGTGTCGAACTGAGAAGCCTTGTCAATATTTCGAGTGTGCATCATTCACAAAAAAAATGTACTACTTCCTGAAGCTGCTTCATCCTGGCAGCATACTGTTTGTTATCCCACTCGTGCCGAAAGTAGAGGTCCTTGATGTTCGGGTCAAGGACTAGTAAAGTTATGTTAGCCGGAACTTGAAAAGAACAAAACACGATATGCATACCGAGACAGATAAAGTACACTGGCGATGTGCTGTTGACCCGGCCATACCATTTACGAAGGCTCTTGATGCCTTCGTTGAGTGTGTCCTTCAAGGGAAGATACACCGGCTGGCCAGCCATGGTTTCCCAGCGTTTGATGAGGAACTCAAAGTTGGGAATAATTCGCCATACGGTGGGCGCTCGCTTGCTTGAGAATGATTGCTGGGTGTTGGATGGCTCCTAGGAAGTGTGAGTAATGACAAAAAGAAATTGAGATGACATACACGTAGAGTATCCCTGATATACCCAAGTGACTCCCAATCTCTCGGAGTCATGTGGAAGTCCGCATAGTACCGCTTCTTGGGGAGAGAGGGCACAGCTTCACTGGCATCTGCGAGGAGAATGAATTGAATGATAGCCTGTCATGGGGTGAGAGAACAGCTCAATGGATCAACAGGTTACAGGAAGTGGCCGACGTACTGGTTTGAGTTTGATAAAATGCTCAAGGAAGCTGTAGAGCGATCCCCAGCGAGTGCGAATCCATAAGAGAAGCTTGAGAGGTGGGATCCCAACCTGGGTGCACGACGCACGGAAGAAAGCCCTTGCTTGCGGTGATTTATGAATCTGCAGTATGAGTTAGTATGGATAATTGAGGACTGTAAAGCAACTTACCTGCTTCACAAGCGCGATGGCTTTTCCAAGTGAATCGCCCAAGTGAATGGCTTCAGTAGCCTTGTTGTTGTCGTTGTCATCTTTGTCGCAATCCAAGGCGGATTCATCCTCTGAGTCAGCAGCTGAGGTGCCATTCTTGTGTTGTGGTGCAATGGCTTGAACGAAATGCTTGTCGGCGAGATGCAACGAGTGCTCCTTGCATGTTACGTGTGTGTCGCACGTGAGCCTGACTTAGGCAACGTAAGGTGAACGCGGTGACTTAGCGATCTGCTGACTCTAGCACAATGGCAGAGTATCGTCTCAACGCACGAAGGCGGAGTCTTGTTCCCAGCTAACGCGGCCCGAAAGGACGAAGAGATAGAGAGAGAGAGAGAGAGAGCTTTCTGGATTCGATATGAGAAGTGTACAAGAAATCCAAGCTATCGACCACAACAGTCGATAGCTTCCTTATATAGTACTATGCTGCAGTCCGCCTTCGTCAGCGAGACCGCCACTACTACTAAGAGCACTCTTCGGCTGGGTAATCGTCCACGTATGATCAGTAAGCGTATCACAAACCCGTCAGTCATCGTATAGTACACCATCAGTCATCATCCCGTCATATCATCAGTCATCGTACAGTAAATCACCAATCGTCGTACCGTAATAGTCCGTTATGCCAAGTCCCCTGAGTTATTGGCTTAGGTCAGATACTTACTATGACCCGGGACGTTACATCACCCCCTTCACAAGGGTGAGCGCCCACGCTCGACCACCCAATTCGTCACCGCTGTAAGTCCGACATCTGTTTCATGTTCATCACGCACCCTCTGCAAGGCGTGAGCCCGTCCGAGTCTTCGCGCCGAATGCCTAGCCCGATCGACGTGTACAAATACGTCATCTTCAAGCCGTTTGATGGCAGCCTCCAGCTCTTCGATGACTTCCTGGGACGCGCGGTAGCGTCTCACCTCAGCCTGTAGGGATATGTCCCCTAGCCTGGCGAGAGCTTCGTCTACCTGGCGCTTTCCCCGGAAGTCAGCTCGGAAGTACTTGAGTTCGTCGCGATTGTACTCAGCTGCGGGTCCCATATCCCGACATGGTTCGGCGTGAATGTCCCCCCTGTAGATGGGCTCGTACTTCCCCATAGTCCCGAAGACCTCTGGGTTATCGAGCATGCGGACTCGAACGTACCGCGCTGGCACCCGCCGACCCTCGTGCTCGATGACCATCGGCACCCAATTCATCCCGTTGTTGAGGGTGAATCCCGTGGGGGTAGGCGATACGGCACGGATAGGGCGCCTCGCCGCATTCGTTCGGCGCGTAGTAGTTGGAGACGGGACTGGTGCGTGACTGTAGGGTAATATTCCGCGAGCGGCGTACCCTGCTTCCGCCATCGGTCCGAAGACGACAGCAACCGGCGGTGATCCTCCTTCATCATCACCGGTTTCTTCGGCAGACTCTTCGTCAATTCTTGTGATGGGTGGTGGTATGAACCGGGGGGCGCAATGACAGTAGTTGGGAGGGTTGTCGCATCGGGTACAGACAACCCTGGCTTCATAGTAGGATCGGTCTTCGTCAGATGAGTCATGCGACCCAGCTCTGGTTTCGTGGTAGGTATCGTCATCGGCAGATGACTCATCGCTGTCGTATCGGTCGACAGCGGTAGTGGATGTGGCAGCGGTGGAGGGCTGGAGGATACTTGCCTCATCAGCAACCGTATCCTCGTCCGTCTCTCCCTCGCCGTCCTCTTCACCACCTGATCCAGTCGCCATGACTGCATTACTTCCCTCATCATCGCGGTCTTCTCCCTCATCGTCCTCCACTCGGCCGCTTGTGGGTGTTGGGAATCGCCGGCGAGCCTCGGCCAGGTCTCGGGCGGCTTGATCATTGATGGCTGTTGTTCGGACGTACTCCACTGCTGAGCAGAAGGGGTCGTCCACATTGTTGGTGGTGTCGTAGGTGGTGAGGGTGTTGACAGAGGGGAGGTCATCGATGTGGGTAAGAGTGTTAATGGGGATGTAGGCCATTGGAGTAGAGATTGTTCGTGCCATAGTCCCTGCTTTTATGTGAGTCTCGGCGGCTGGGTTAGATTTTTGGAACTTCCTTATCTCTTCGTCCGCGTGTACGTCGTCCCACGGGACCCACTGTGTAGCGTTATCACCTAACGCTTGTTCGACTTGAACAATTCTGCGGCGTGGATTGCGAGTATACGGATGAATTGTGATAGTCACTGGCAACTTAGCTTAGTTGCACTGCCACTAGGTCGTATTACGAGACACTAGGGTATCCAGAGGATAAGCTTCAATCGATAGATTGGAAGAGGAGAAGAATCGACTGGTGATGATTCAAGAAGACCAAGCTAAAGAGCCTTGGTCTTAATACTACAGCTTATATACAGTTACTTGCTGGCTTTAAAGCGCAGCTTAGAATCCAAACCCTAGTACTGCTATACTAGTAATGAGTCATAGTCCGTTCTAATAATACCTGAAACACCGGTGAACCCAAGTACCGGCGACGCGTCAGTGTCCATGACTAATTGAGGCTTACTATCGTAGTCATAACCGTATAGTAAGCGTCCCGAACTCCGAGACCTCGTAAGAGTGATGATGAATAGTCCGAACGATGTCAAACCGTGACACACTGATTGTCCGAGTCGGCATATCCTTTCCACTTGATTAGGTATTGCAGTTTACGCCCGCGTCCATATCTTCTCGAGTCTAGTACTTTCTCGACCTCGTATTCTTCCACGTCTCCTACTAGTTCTGGTGGTGGGCGCTGATAGTTTACGCCGTGAGTCAGCGTTTCTTTGTACGGGGTAAGGAGATCTGTGTGGAAAACATCATGGATGCTCCACTGCGTGGGAAGCTCGAGTCGATAGTTCACGGGAGACATCACCTGGACTATCTGGAATGGTCCATGTCTCCTGGGCGCAAGCTTTGTGGTTGGTTGGTTGGTTCGAAGATGATGCCCTTCGAGCCAGACCTTGTCCCCTATCTGATATTTTGGGGTGTCACGGTGTTTGACCCATGACTGTTGCGCCCTTCGCATGTAATCCTGCGCCTGACTCCTTATCTCCTTCAATTGTTCTAGTCGCTTCTCGACCCGTGGTATCAGCGACTTCTTATCTGTCCAGTTAGTAAGGGGGTGATAACCCATTAGCAATCTGAACGGTGTTTCGCGTGTGGACTCGTTAGTCCAATTGTTGTGAGCGAACTCCGCGAGCGCTAAGTAGTCAGCCCAATTATTTTGCCGCTCATTGGCCCATAGTCTGAGGTATTGTTCCAACCATTGGTTGGTTCGTTCTGATTGTCCATCCGTCCTTGGGTGATAGGCCGTTGAGATGTTTTGTTGTATCCCCAAGATTCGACATAGTTCTTTGGTGAATTTTGATGCGAACCGGGGATCTCTGTCACTAATGATTTTTGACGGTAGTCCAAACCGTGCCACGACGTGTTTTGCGTAGAGTGTCGCAGTTTCCTTGCCTGATATTTCTTCTTTGCATGGTATGAATATGGACGCTTTTGAACAGTCATGGTCAGTGACTGTGAGTACTGAATCATATCCCCGTGATACCGGGAGTTTCGTGATGAAGTCTAGTGCCACTACCTCAAATGGCATCACTTCTGGTTTTGGGAATATGGGTTGTAATGGCGCTTTTGTTTTCTGCGTGTTGACCTTGCACCGTTGACACTCAGCACATCCTCGAACGTACTCGGTAACGTCTCGTTTCATCGTGGGCCACCAGTAGTGACGCTCCACTAGTTGCGTTGTTCGGTTTATTCCTGGATGGCCGTGAACGGGGGGATCGTGATGCGCTGAAATTACTTCTCTGATTTCCTTCATTGTTCCCGTTACAACGAGCCTTTGTCCTTGATACCACCAAAGCCCCTCTGCTTTCGTTAGTTTGTGTGGGTCGACCCACTTGCGTATTCGTTGCTCGTCTTGTTGCGTGCTTGTAGTTCTTATGAATACTTTGTTTGGTAGTACGACGACGTTTTCGTTATCTTTCTCTCCTTGATCGTAGTCAGGCCTCCGAGATAAAGCGTCGGCCCTTCCATTGGCTGTCCCCTTGACATGGTGTATCTCAAAGTTGTATTCCGCCAGTTCTAGTACTTCTCTGGCGATTCGGCGACTGATCTTCTGGGGATCTCGCCAGTATCGGAGGTTGAGATGATCTGAGAATATGCGTACTTTGTGTGGTGATCCCGCCAACAGATGTCTCCAATTCCTTAACGCTTTCACGATGGCCAATAGTTCAAGGTTGTATATGTCGTAGTTCCGCTCCGCTGCGTTGAGCGTGGCCAAGTAGTATCCTACAGGATGTCGTTTTCCGTCTGCCTTCTTTTGGAGAAGGACCGCTCCGACTGCAAATCCTGAGGCATCTACTTCCACATCAAATTGTTGTGTCTGGTCAGCGTGTGCGAGGATGGGTTCCATTGTTACTCGTTGTTTGAGTGTTTCGAATGCTTCCTGATGTTTTGTGCTCCATTGCCATGGTTCATCTTTGCGTGTTAGCTCGTTTAGTGGTTTGGCAATGGTGGCGAAGCCTCTGATGAACTGCCGGTAAAAGTTACAAAAACCGAGAAATGATCGTACGTCTTTTACGGATGTTGGTGACTGCCAGTCGCGAACACCCGAAATTTTGACAGGGTCCATACGTGTTACCCCCTCTTCAAGGATTACCCCCAGGTAATCGATACTGGAAGCGTTGAAGACGCATTTCTCGGGTTTGAAGAAAAGGTCGTGTTGTTGTGCGACTGCGAGTACGTCGCAGACTGCTTCCTGGTGTCTTTTGGTTGCTAATGGTTGTCGTTTGGTTGCAATGGCGATGTCGTCCATATAAACCCTGATTTTCGTTCCGAGTGCGTCGTGTTTTGCTATCGTAGGTTGGTAGATGGTATTCATGAAGCTTTGAAATGTAGCCGGCGAGTTGCACAGGCCAAAGTACATGACTGTTGGTTCAAATAGTCCGCGGCTTTGTGTTCATCCCCTTCCTTGATGCGGATATTATTATATCCTTGTCGGACATCTAGCTTGCTAAATATCTGCGCTCCTCCAAGATCCCTGATTAGATCGTCAATGAGGGGGAGCGGATATTGATTTCGTATTGTCCATTCGTTGATCTTCCGATAGTCCTGTACTGGTCGCAGCTTTCCGTCCTTCTTTTTAATGAAGAAGAATGACGATGCGTACGGGGATTTTGAGGGACGAATATATCCCTTTTCCACTTGTTCGTCAATAAACTCGTCTAGTGCTGCGTCTTCTACCCTTGTCATCGGGTATACTTTGCAGTCAATTACATCAGGTACCCCTTTTTTGAACTCGATCGCGTGGTCGCAACTTCGTTTTGGTGGGAACCTTTTTGCCTCTTCTTCACTGAATACCGTCGTGAATTTTTGGTATTCCTTCGGTATGTGGACCTCTTTGGTGTATTGCTTGGCTTCGATCGCCAGTTCAACCGCTGATCGTCGTCCATATACTTGTTCTTCTATTTTTGTCACGATTTGTTCTTTTGTGTCTGTTGTGAACATTCGCGACACTCTGTCGTCATCTTTCTCCTCGTGGAGCAACCTTGCAAGTACTGCTTTTCTATCGTTTGGATTGATTGATCGTAGTACTATAGGGAGTTGTTTTTCGTCAATGGTGGCATGTCGCCAGCTGAACCTTGGTTCGTAAGTCGCGAGCCAAGGATATCCTAGCAGTATGTCTTCTCTTCCTATGTCGGTGATGAGGAAGCGTAGTTCTCTTTGAGTTCCTCCTGTTTCCACGTTAAGCGTGAGATAGTGTGTAATCTGTCCCGCTTTATTAGTGGTATCGTCGATGTTGTAAATGTTTTTGGGCTTATCTAACGCCCGTTGTCCTAGACCCATCCGTTTTACGAATTGTGGGTGGATGAAATTGTCAGTGGCTCCGGAGTCCACTAATGCTTTGATGTCGGCCATGTTATAACTTGCGCAAATAGACACTGGGACTCTCATAGATCGGTAGCGCATAATGTACACAGAGTTACAACGTATTGCCCTTACCCAGGCCGCCGGGTTCAGGCGTTTCCAAAATCCTGTCCCATCAATTGTTGAAGGACCAGGTCTTTGACTTCCTCATCATCTCCTGCTACTCCCCGTAGCCATTCCGCCGCTTTCTCTTCTTTGGTTTGTGCGGTTTCAGTGATACGTACTTGCGTATCGCGGCGTCTCCTAGGTTGCCTGCAGTCGCGACTGATGTGACCCATTTTCTGGCAGTTGTAACACTGCGTTTGACTGTGGTCCCATTTGAATTGTCTCTGGATGAATCCCCCTCGTGGTGGGAATGGTGGTTGTGGTGGCTTGGTGTTCCTGAGGTGGTTTGCCATGATTTCTTCGGCTTCTGCTAATCGTCCTCGAACTCGGTCTGCAGATGTGTCCATTCGGTCGTCATTTTGGAGTGGTGCGAGCAACTTAGCTAGTGCTCCTCCTGTATTACGCCCGGGTTTGAAGGTGTCGAGGTTTCCTCGGACTGTCTGCATGTGAATCCATTTTTGCTGTCTCTTTAGGGCGGATTCCCTCCATTCCTCGTAGTTTCGGGGGTCGTCGTGTTGGTACATTGTCTCATACAATGTTCTTGGTAGTCCTCTGGTGAAATACTTGAGTGTTTGTTCGGCGTTAATATTGTATCCCGAGTGTCGAACGAGTTGTTCGAACAGGGCGATGTAATCGTCGATTTTTCCCTCCTTCATGTGTATTCCGGCATCTAGTTGTGCCTGTGCTCGTTCCTTGCTGAGAACGTCGCCGAATTGCCTTTGGAAGGCGTTGAGCAGATTCTCCCATAACCTGTTGTCGAATTGGTTGGTCCCCGTGGCTACTTCGTTTACGAGCCACCGACTTGCAGACATAACCCATTGGTTAACCGCGTTCCCCTGAATGTAGGTGAGGAACAACATAGCTTTCTGATACTTATTCAGCATGGCTGAATGGTTTGCGTTTACTCCTGCGTAGACCTCCCATTGAAGGATGAAGGCTTCGGCTTGTGATCTTTGCCCCGTGAATGTGGGCGGTGGGTTACCAATGAATTTATCGTTTCCCCCTTGGTGTGCGTTGTGGGCTACTGCTGGTCCTGCCAGAGGTGGTCCTCCTCCTGGCGGTCCTCCTCCTGGCGGTCCTCCTCCTGGCGGTCCTCCTCCTGGCGGTCCTCGCAATGGCGGGAATGGCCTGTTTTCCGGCGATGGTACCCTGTTGCGATCGATCCTGAATTCGTAAAACATGTTGGCTCCTTCGGGAATGCTTGGTGCATCAGGGACGTCTGGTCCCATGGCTCGGTTCACGGCTTCTACGTCTTCTGGTTGTAATTGCTGTATATGACCTGTTTGTTCGTTGATGACAAGTCGAGGTGGCGATACTTCTGTTTGAGTAGTCATGTAGCTGAATGGTATTCCTCTGATTGGTTCGGGAATATGCAACTCAGCTGTTTGTGCGGCTAATGCGTCTATCTCTGGTGATTGTACCGTTATATTTTCGGGTTCTACACTTCGTGGGGTTGGTGATCGTTCGCTGGTATGGCTCGACGTTTCCGGTGTTGCTGCTCGTAGTTGGAATTCGGTCCTTGGTGGTTCCGAATCGAGGTTGTCCCTTTCTTGACCGTCTATCGGTCCTTGCTGATCAATTGGTCGTGCGTCGACCAATGGTACGTTTATGTGTAGGTTGTCTGCTGCTGGTCGTGTTGCTTCAAAGTAGTTGTTGGTGTTACTCCACCTGAGTTCTACCCAGCAACAGCGTTCTCTGTTGAATACTACGGGATGATACCTTTGTGCGGTAGCTGCTTCTGCGTAGTATCCGGTGTTGTTTTCGTCGGATCTTCTGGTGTCTGGTACGTGTCGCCACCTTACTCGCCCTATGAGGTATCGAGTGGGCGCGTCTCGTTCTCTTGCGTCGATCCTATAGGGTACAAAGTCCCAACCGTCTTTGGTATTGATAGTCGCCACGGCGTTCGGTTTGTGAAGAGCTTGGATTTAATGTTACGTGTGTGTCGCACGTGAGCCTGACTTAGGCAACGTAAGGTGAACGCGGTGACTTAGCGATCTGCTGACTCTAGCACAATGGCAGAGTATCGTCTCAACGCACGAAGGCGGAGTCTTGTTCCCAGCTAACGCGGCCCGAAAGGACGAAGAGATAGAGAGAGAGAGAGAGAGAGCTTTCTGGATTCGATATGAGAAGTGTACAAGAAATCCAAGCTATCGACCACAACAGTCGATAGCTTCCTTATATAGTACTATGCTGCAGTCCGCCTTCGTCAGCGAGACCGCCACTACTACTAAGAGCACTCTTCGGCTGGGTAATCGTCCACGTATGATCAGTAAGCGTATCACAAACCCATCAGTCATCGTATAGTACACCATCAGTCATCATCCCGTCATATCATCAGTCATCGTACAGTAAATCACCAATCGTTGTACCGTAATAGTCCGTTATGCCAAGTCCCCTGAGTTATTGGCTTAGGTCAGATACTTACTATGACCCGGGACGTTACATTGCACCTATGGTTTATATTAGATAAAATACTTCGGAAATGAAAACACTTACAACATATCATGGTCTTTTGCCGTCCACCCAGCATCCATCGAGGGACTGTTCTGGAGCACACGAAGAGTGGTGCGATTAACAGCTGCGCCATCACTTGTGAACCACCCCACCTACGGACAGGGTCAATAGAGAAAGAGAGAAGGAAAGTTCATGTAAACACACCTTGCCACGCAAAGTGTACCTATCCAATGCTCTCCTCAAGATCTCCCCCATATTCTTACCCATGTGCCACCCTTGAATCTCCTGGAATAGGAGCTGCTCCGACTTCAACTCCCACACATTTGGCTGATCGGCAGGGGCATCCATGAAGTGCACTGTAAGGGAAAGGTATGGGTCCCCGGGGGCAGAAGTCCATGTGTCGAATGTGAATGAAATTTTTGATGGTATTTTCTTGAAGTTTTTGTGGACCCGTCCTTCTGCAATTTCTGCACGTCGAAGAATCTCGGCGCAAAGGGTCTGACAGTGTGGAATGTCCCTCTCCAAAAGCGAGGGACGACAGAACTTCAAGAGATGGCGAAAAGAGCTGCAGTCCACTAAACAGAATGCCTGCATGAACAAATTAGTGTGATTTCTGTGAAAATAATTCCACTTACTTCGTCTTCACAAATAACAAGTTCTATGATGTAGTCGATCAGGCCTGCATTCATAAATATCAGGCACTTAGCCTCTCTGGTGACAATGCCCTCCAGAGAAGTTTGGTGGAAACTGAACACACGTTTATATTAATCAGAAATATAGCTATCATATAATGAATGCTACCTCTCCTCATTGGGTGCTCGGAACAGGGCACGGGGATGTGGGTCAATACCCAGCGCCTTGCAGCGTTTGCAATACAGCTCGATGTGATGCCTAAAAGAAAGTGTTTAATAAACCATATGAAAGAAAACATTGATCCTTACCTAGCGATGTGCATCCGCAGTGTGCTTGTGCTCCCGGTCAAGAAGCAGGAGGTTTTCTTCACCGCCATGTCATCACTTGATTATGAAAATCGTAAACGGGATTAGCGGAATGAAAGATATGAAGAAATAGAAAGCACTTACCGACAAACTGTGCACCAGTGACCATCCATAGTCCTCCCGGTGACTGGATGGACATATTCCCTGTCATGGCAGAAAATAACGTGTATATCTGCGGTACGATCCTCCCAGGATTTGAATGTCACAGCCTGGGAAGACAATGAGTAAAGATATATCAATTCAGTAAAGAGTGGAACGCACCAGGTTGTCGGCATCAGCCATGGCCTTCAGAGACTTGTAGTCATCATCTGCGGGCTCTGTGAGAGCGGGCATCATAGTCCCACCATCGCTGTGTCCATCACTAGCGTGGTCGCTGTCCACATCGATGACCGTCTTGCTTAAGGAAGGGGTACGGCTATTAGAGAGGTCATTTGTGGCCTTGCGTTTGTTGCCTGAGATTCTACGAAACGAAGTGTTTGAAGCCCTTTCAGCAGCCTCCATATCAGCAGCCTCAGCTGCCTCTAGGACGCACCAAGTTGGGCGACTAACATGACTGCTCTGACACACACCAGCAACTATGGTGGCAGGTGCATGGCTAACAGTATTTGAGTGAGAGGAACCAGAGGCACCGCTCGAAGGGAAGGGAATAGACTCATCTTGGTTGTAGGACCAGATGATCTTGGATTCGTCCTTCAGCGTGCCGTCAGGTCGAACAGCATCACCGAGGTCAAGAGAGAAAGATGACATGGCGCAACTATGAGAGGATCTCAGTGGGGTGTGTGAGTTCGAAGGGAGGCGATGTACATTATTTATCCAAATCCACCTGAGATCAGCAGTATCCCTAAACAGAAAGAAAACACTCTGAAACAGTTGCGATTAGGGAGCCTCATGGTACAATGAATGAAATACAGGGTACTTCCCAAGCTCCCTGCTTCCATTGCGTTGAGCGTATGAAGCTCGGGGGCAGTGGTGGGCCTGCTGCCGACGGTATGATGAACTTGTACGACACTACTGGGATATTTCTACAAGCCGATCAGAGAGTTGAGGATGAGGCATTGAGAATGGGAGGCTGCCGTCACAAGCCTGGCGACGGCACAACAAAGCTATACTGTACAATTTGTACAGCTGCAAGAAGCCTGTACGGCACCAGACATTTCCTTGGGCCGATTTGAGATCGGCCAGCTGAAGGTGATAATGTCAGGCAGTAAAACAAAAAAGATGGAAATGACTTACCGCAAAAATGGGTGGACAAGCTGTACGTTCTCCTGTGCAGGAGGTGATCAGCGTACAAGTACACAAAGTAGATGATCATGTGTCTGAGTCACCGGTGCGCCAAGTAGTGCGCCACATATTGGCAACACTATGAAACCATTGTACATGATGGCAATTGCTCACATGGTTTCAGAATGTCGTTTCAGAGTGAATATGAGTTGAAAAAAAAATATCATTTTATTTCGAAAGGTTCAGGTTCAAACGCATTCAGAACGCCTTCAGAAGGGTTCAGGAATTGCCCGAACCCCGAATGGAACCATCGGTCCGGTTCAGGTCAATGCCCGAACCCGAACGCTAATTTAGGGTTCGGTCCAGTTAGGTTCAGGTTCAGACCACGGTTCAGAACCGAACCTTCCCATCACTATGTGAGGGTGCATTTCACCTTATGATGGCTGATAAGGCATTGAGGTTTCAACACACCTCTTTTTTGACATGGTACACTGTGAGTAGTGCATTGCATCAGTCCAAATTTCTGACTGACTGGACCCAGACTTTGCCAGTCAACAGTTTATCACTCCTTTTCATTTTGGCTCCCACAGTTTCACAAGTCACGTCCATTGGATTGCATGTCGCAGGGCTGACACTTGCAACATTGGTTGTGTTCTTTTTTTCACCGCTTCTTTTCCCTCTTTTCTGGCCTTGCATTATCTCCTGATAATTCACATAATGCCGACATAACTTTGCAATCATTTTTGAATAACCTAGTAAAAACCTGGTGACAATATACCAATATTTTGTTGCCAAATTGTGTGAATTAGTGCAAATTGGTGATAATTTATTGTGGGGACTAAACAATCCACAATAATGGAATAATTCCGATAATTATTGATAAATTATCTAAATTATTGCGGAAGGTTTTTCCTGATGAAAACTGCAAAAAACCGTGAAAACAGACGAAACTAAGGAGACTAATTTGCCCAATTACTGATGCTACATTCTTCATCAGGCAAGTTTCAGCGAAAAGGTTTCGTCTCTGCCACCGGAACCATCAGAGCAAACTTCAAAGTGAACCATCACTCAGCGGCCTTCCAGGACTTAATCCCCCACCAACCCACCCATCATTACTTGTCATCTATCAAAGACATCGAGAGCCTACACTTTGAGGATGATGAAACGCCAGTGGCGTGCAACCTCAGACTTGGCTGCTCACCGTCAATGGACATGCAGTACCGGACAGCGGCTCTGACGTATTGTACATCGTCAAGACGACAACCCACCCCGACATGATTCACTCTGTTGGGAAATATGACCTCCTCTCTCCCCCGACAAGCATGCTAAATATAGTATTGGCGGGTTCCCCCCCCAGACATCACAAGCGACGCGGAAGTGGCATTTTCCAGGGCAGTTTCAGGGCACCGACCGCACCGACCCACTGACATGCCCCTGACCCACGGCATCAGGCGAGCTCGCCCTCCTGCACGAACCGGAGGAGAACGTGCGCGTACCCTTTCCTGGACAATACTTACAACGCACCCGGCTACCGCAACATGCAACTGGTCGCTTCGCCAACGGAGGTGACTGCCGGAGTTGAGTCTGCTCTGGGACAAGGGTTGGACGTGTTCGATTTCGAGGAGGAGTGAGAGCATGCCACGTGAGCGGTGGCTCTTGCCTGGAAAAAAGTTCGTATGCGTCAAGAACTCAAGATAGAGCTCCTCGACAAGTAGAGGGGTGGGGTACCAGCAGGGACGTGCACATCGAAAGGAGAAGCCTGAGCAGGGACGTGGGATGTGCTCGAGCGCCCGACCTCGCAGTATCCGGTATTAAAAGAAAGGACACTCTGCGCGACGGTGAGATCTGGGAACCCGGTGGATACTGTGCACAATCTCGCTGTTATGGAGAAGCCTGAGGAGCTGTAAAATTTCATGAAGAATACGGCAACGAGACGTCTAGTGTGAATGATGATCTCCCGTGATGAAAATCGCGCACATGCACGCACTCACCCTTCTTATTACATTGCTTCCCTCGTCTTATCTATCTCACCTTTCCAGTTCATAGGATCGAGCCAAGTAATCCCTCATGTCCGGCCAATTGCCCTTCCTATACGATACTGGTGTGTGGCAGTCCAGAAAGCCGCGGAGCTGGAGATGCATTGAAACAACTGATCCAAATATCGTCGCTCTCGAAGCCGCTTTCGTGGAACGATCAGAGGTCGAAGGGTCGTAAGAAGAGAAAGGGAAAGGGCGCCTAAAGTTAGTACCGTAACTTAGCTCCTCCGTAGTCACGAGACCTACGTATTGCCTATTACGTACTTGACCTACGTCGTCATTTCTTGGCCCCCTTTGATGGGTGTTTGTAACTTAGTAGAAGTGTGTTCGACCGCGGGTGTCCGCTAACAGTCGAGCGAGCAGTGGTACTTGAGTGCCAGAACCGCTTCCGCTGATACCGCATGAAGGTCCACATTGCCGTTTCCTGACGTCCACAAGTCCGCCTATCAATCCGTCCGTCTACCTGGCTTTCTTAGTCTGTTAGTGTGACTGCGCATGGTAACGACCCACGTCCCACTGCTGGAAGCCCGTTTGCTACCGACCACTTGAGGAAGGAGACCTTGAAAATACGGGTTGCGTCTTCAGGTGACGGGGACCAGACTCTGGTTGTCCTATAATTCCACTACAAGAAAGTGTGTCACGAAATCCTACATTTCTTCTCGATCTTTCTCTACAATTCTATAGCTCGTGACTTACGTTCGTACCTTCTTGTTCTTTCTATGTGCTTCGATAGTACAGCTATGACTCGTTTCTCAGATTCTTCTCCATTGTTCTACAGCTTTCCATGACTCATCTTTTACTATAAAAACCCTTCTGTTTCTTAGAACGAGCCTTAAGCTTGACCTGTTGTATCTTACTTCAGTACAAGTAGCTGCTCTCTCGAATCCAATTCCTTGACTTGTTCATCATCGCTCCGTGCTCTGATTGAGTTGCACTCTTGAACTTATCTCATGATCGAATCACGTGATTACCAAACGAACCTCGAACGAACAATGAACTCGAATACGCCTTACTGAGTGTGACATTAGGTCAAGCTTTCCCTTGAACCTCGAACCTGAATCTCGAACAAAATGGCACCATCATTATCACACTTTGCTAAAGCTCAAGGAGGGGGACAGATTCGACTCCCCTTCAACCTCGGACCAAGAATCAAGGACGATCTACAGAACGAATACAAAAAGAATATCTTTCACCTCAAACAAAGTGAAGACGGAGCCCCATGGATGGGTTTCTACACACGGTTCAACGGAGCAAAAGTCGCCGTTGAAAATTATTGCAGTGTCTGGTTCGAAATTCGAATCAATCCGAACACCACCAATTTCGAAGCTTTCCGCGTTGCACGTGACAAACTTGGACTCGTTCATTTTCCCGAGCGAAACATGAATCTTATCGAATTGAAACTCCAGACCCAGAACTATGAGCCTTATGACGGCGATGCACCTAGAGCACCATTAACTGGATTTTCCACGGTCACTATAAGTGCAGTAGGAGGAGGACCTCCTGCAGAAAATCGACCTTCCTCTCGTGCCAGCGTTCACTCTATCGCAGGAAGCGATGAGGGAACTAGAGGTTTTAAATTCGATTTGAAAGGCAAGGGACGCAAAGACGATGACAGCACACCCAAATGTTCAGATACCGGCGAAGGATCTTGCAAACCCTTTGGAGGTTTTGGATCAGGGGACCCCGAGCCTGATGATAACCCATTCACAAACAAGGGTACCGATGAAGATAAACTAAACGCAATGGTTAGATTGATTAAAGGCGATCGACTAGAAGGCACGCCTCCCGCATCATTTAAAGGCGATAGGTTGGACACTCTTCGATTCCTCCTCGCGTTCGATCGCTTTGTCTTTCTCAATTATACAGCTGGCATTATGCGCGATCCTGTCAAGAAAACTTCTTACTTCTTAGGACTTCTCGAAGGCAAAGCCACATCTTGGGCCCTGCAAGCTTCGCAGTGGCTTCGCAAAATTTGTGACGGAGTCAAAACAACGCCATTCGGTTATGACTGCTGGCAGATCACTGAACGAGAGTTTTGTGATGCCTTCACGGATTACGCCGACACTGATCGAGCCCATCAAGAGCTCCTTCGCCTTCGCATGAAGGACGGACGACTTGACAAATACATCGCCGAATTCCAAGATCTTACAACATGCGTTAGTATGGACAAAAACGACCCTAACGCCCTACGCCAATTCGTGCAAGGACTCCAAGGGACGCTTGCTGAAACCTGCATCACGCAGAATAGCCCCAAGAATTTTGCGCAATGGGTTCAGAGCGCCCAGCAGAACCACCGCAACTGGCTGAAGATTCAAGCCCTCAAGAATTCATCACCTTTCCAGCCTCGTCGTCCTGGCACTAACCCTTTCACTTGGCGCTGCAACAACAATAATAACAACATGAACCCTCGTCCCTACCGACCACCCCAACGCAACCCCAATGCTATGGACGTCGACGTCGTTCGCAAAGCTACAACAGATGATGAAAAGGAACGCTACCAAAACAAAGGCCATTGCTTCAATTGCAGAAAACAGGGACATCTCAGCCGAAATTGCCCCACGCGCACACCCCGAATTGCTACTATCACACACGCTGCAACCACGACGCAGCCTGCAAGCAACCCTCCTTCCATTCCATCAGAAGATCGAGCCTCGAGGATTCACAAAATGGCAGAATTCTCTATGACTCTAGGAGCCGAAGAACAGGAACTCTTGGCTAAGGAACTAAAGCAGCTTGGAGCGGATTTTCCATGAGCTCAGATTCCTCAGCCTGGATTCGAGCCATCTTACCTAACAGTGTCTTTGTACCTAGGATAAATTCTCTACAAATGAAAATCCTTCTACTACACACTGAAGGGAAAATGGCTGAAGCTCTCATTGATACTGGAGCAACACATAATTTCATGACTAAGAAAATGGCAGAATGTCTCCGAATCCCTATTAAAACATTAGCCAAGAAATGAACCATCCGAAACGTCGATGGAACCACAAACAAAGGAGGACAAATCACCCATTATGTGGACCTAACGTTCCAATCAAATCGACCTACACAATATAACCAACGATTTTATCTAGCTGATATTGGAAACGACAACATTATCTTAGGGTACCCCTGGATTGCCAAAACTAAACCTTCTCTTGATTGGGAACACCCACATAAAAATCCCATCCTCCTTGCTGGAATACCAGAATGGTTTCAAAAAGCCGATTTACAAGACGGAGATGAAATTATCATGAAAATTTCAAAAACCACTCATGCACAGCAACTAGCTGAAGCATCCCATGATCAGATGGAAAAGAAATGGACAGACATTGTTCCCAAAGAGCTACACCAATTTGAAAAGGTCTTTAGTGAAGAAGCTGCCGATCGCTTCCCTGAGCCAAAACACTGGGACCACGCTATTGATCTATTGGATAATGTGCCACCAGTCTTAGACTGCAAGGTTTACCCGCTTACCCTGCAAGAACAAGAAGCTCTGGACAAATTCCTTAAGGAACATCTCCATAAGGGATATATTCGACCTTCCAGTTCCCCTTATGCTGCCCCTTTTTTCTTTGTAAAGAAGAAAGATGGGAAACTCTGACCCGTTCAGGATTACAGGCGCCTCAACACCTGGACAAAGAAGAACCACTATCCACTACCATTAATTGCTGAACTTGTTGATAAGGTGCCTGGCAAAGACTGGTATTCTACAATGGATATTCGATGGGGTTTCAATAATATCCGCATAAAAGATGGCAACCAATGGAAGGCTGCCTTCAAGACGAACAAAGGATTATTCGAACCGATGGTGATGTTCTTTGGTCTTACCAATTCCCCTTCCACATTTCAAACCATGATGGACGACATCTTCCGGAATGAATTAGCGCAAGGTTGGCTCAAAGTCTATATGGACGACATCCTAGTGGCGACAACAGGTACTAATACTGAACACTTCGACAAAGTCCGATTAGTCTGGCAAAAACTTCAAGATAATGATTTGTTCCTTAAACCCGAGAAGTGCAAGTTTGCTCAAAAATCGGTCGAATATCTTGGCGTTATTGTTGGTTCTGATGGCATCGGAATGGACAACGTCAAACTCCAAGGCATCATTGATTGGCCCGTTCCCACCTCTGTTACCGAAGTCAGATCCTTCCTCAGTTTTGGAAATTTTTATAAGCCTTTTATCGCCGATTACGCCAAAATAGCACGACCTCTCCACGACCTCACAAAGAAAGGTATCTCCTTCGCCTGGACAAATAAGGAAGACACGGCCTTTCAGTTACTCAAATCATGTTTTGCTGATAAGCCTGTTTTGGCCACTATTGATCATCAAAAGCAATTTATACTCCAAACTGATGCATCAGCATTCGCACTCGGCGCTACCTTATCTCAGGTCCAGAGTGATAGTACAGAGCATCCTTGTCATAACCATAACATGTCCGGACACTCGTTTTCTTTTCTTACTCATTCCTTTCGACATACGCTTATCTGTTCTATCTCATCCCTTGTTCTCTAATCAGTCATCCCTTTGTTATGACTCACTACCACTGACTCGTACTACTATACAGTGACTCATTCCGTATGCCCTGAAGGCTGTACTATTACAATGACTCATACATGACTCATCTCTTCCGACTCATCGCTACTTATTATCGGGTATATAAGACGTAGCTTGTATCCGCTTGTACCCCAGCTTTGTCTTCGTCATTATCTTGCGAATCACACTGTCTCCTCTGCTCTTCCATTGTTTGGCTGCGAAGCCTCATCGAACCACCGAGTCACTGTAACACTGAACCACCTTGAACCCACAGGAACCTCTGACCGTCATTACGAGTGTCTACTCATAATACGGAAACCCCTTGAACTCTTGGCTAGTCATTGCCTCATTGTCTTAGGCTCACGTCGAGCAACTTACGTCTCCGCAAGGACGTAACACAAGACAAAGCTGATTCTAAACACTTGTCTCCATCGAACCCCTGTATCCCCCGTAACCCTGCATCACTGAATCACCGTGGCGGCTGTTGAAGTCACTTTTCCTGACAAAGACTCCCCAGTAGTTGTCGAACGAAGACTAGTTGACGATCTACCAGTACACGTCAAAGGATCTGCTTATTGGTACAAACCCACAAACGCTAAAGCCGGCTACTACATCAACGAACCCCACCTAGACGAACTAAAGAGAGTACCTGTCGAGTTCATCAACGACGGGGACTTAGACGCTTGGTTCGGCCTCACATATAACAAAAGAGAATACTACACCCGACGAACACTTCGTATTGCCAAAGAGAACACCTACGGTTTAGGCTATTGGCACATCACCGACTCCAGTCACCCACAATATCAACCACCCACCACCTTCCCAGATACCACCGTCACCACAGCAGCTACACAGATACAAACCACCGTCACACTCCAAGGCACTCATCCTCTCACCACACCCACTGTTCCACCCATTGTCCCATCCGTAAGAACCACCATGACCACCACTACTCGTACCCCCACTAGCCTACAGGGCGTCCCTCCAGGAATATTCTCAGGAGATCGGAGCACATCTGATAAATTCCTCAATGAGTTTAAATTGTATTGCCTCTTGAACGCCGAACATCCATCCATCAGCCTCCCTTTCACGAAAGTCATCACAGCACTCACATACATTAAAGGACCATTCGTTGATGACTGGGTTAAGATGTGGATGGACGACCTTGTCAAAATCACTACCCTCGGCGTGACAGATTACAAAGCCAAGTCAGACGCCTCACTCTGGACGACCTTCGAGAATGGCTTTACGGATGCTTGGGGAGATACGGCCAAGAAACAGACAGCCACGGATCAACTCTTCAGTCTGAAGATGGACGGCACTGACATAGACACCTACAACGCCACCTTTAACCGTCTTGCTAAAATGGCAGGTTGGGACCTCGACGCCTTGGGCACTATTGCGCGCTACAGAACAGGACTACGTCCTAACATCCATCGACGAGTTATCGATCGAGAGAACACCCCAAACACCATGGCAGAATGGCAAACAGCGGCAGGGAAGGAAGTCAGAAGAGTCCGCAAACTCTTTAACAATAACCTTATAGGTCAACGACAGGGGCAATTCCATAGGAACCAACGAACCACCCCCACACGTACAAACAATAATAACAACGTTGTTCCCATGGATGTTGACGCCACCGACACCCCTATTCCTTTCAGGCAACTCACTGACGCTGAACGGGAACAATATAGGAAAGAGGGCCGTTGTTTCCGGTGCCGCCAACAAGGTCATATGGCACGAAATTGCCCAAAGAACAACAACCCTCGCGTTCGCGTTACTAACACCCCCACGTCCACTACTCCAACCCCTGTTACCACACCAACCCCGAACTCCCCTCCACCTACCCTAACCAAAATACAACAGATCCGTGCCCTCATTGGGAGTATGACTGAAGAAGAACGTGGCGAGTACCTCGACGGACAAGATATGGGAGAGGATTTTTAAGATGCCGAACTCTTACGGTCGAAGATTCGGCAACAGTGGCTACCATGTACAGTACAAAGTCAGATTCAATGACTATTGAAATTTCCATGTGCATGTACCACCGAAAGACCACCCTTGAAGCCTTGCTAGACAGCGGCGCTACCCATAACTTCATCGACAAACGTACCATTAACACCCTGAAAATGGGCACCCGTCCCCTTCGTCAAGAACGACGTGTTAATAATGTGGATGGCTCAGAAAATCGGGCAGGAAGGATCACGGACTACTGTAACCTATGGATTCGTCGAGGATCGCAAAAAGTCAAACAACTATTTTTCGTTGCTGACTTAGGACGCGACCGCCTCATCCTGGGACATCCTTGGTTTCAAACGTTTAATCCCTGTATTAACTGGAACTCCAACACCCTAGAAGGAGAAGACGTCACCATTGAAACCGCCAGTTACCAGCGCACCCTTACTCGACCAATTGTCACCCGTGAAGCCCAAACCGTCATAGACGCGGAACAGAAGGACATTTGCGGACAACTACCAGAAGTGTATCATAGACACTGGAAGATTTTTAGCGAGAAAGCCGCACAGCGTTTTCCCCCAGCACGAGAAGAAGATCACGCCATCACACTTATACCAGGCGCTCCAAAAACCATGGACTGTTCCCTTTACCGTCAAACAGAAACTGAACTGGACGCAACCCGGAAGTTTATTGATGAACACCTAGCAAAAGGTTATATCAAAGAATCAAAATCCCCTTACGCGTCACCAATGTTCTACCGTGCTAAGAAGGACGGCAAATTGCGCCCTATTATGGACTATCAACAGCTCAACGCGTGGACTGTCCGCGACACATACCCCCTCCCCCTTATTTCCAACATCCTCGATCACCTCCAGGGCAAAACATTGTTCACCAAATTCGATATACGCTGGGGCTACAATAACATTCGTATCAGAGAAGAAGACCAGTGGACGGCAGCGTTCAAAACTCCTTTTGGCCTCTATGAACCCACGGTCATGTTTTTCGGACTCACCAATTCCCCAGCAACGTTCTGTAGAGCTATGGAAAAGATGTTCCGCCCCCTCACTAGAAAGTACCCCACGGAACTCCACGTCTACATGGATGATGTTTTAATCGCAACTGACAACAACCTCGAGCGTCACCGACAAATCGTTCATGATGTACTCGATCTCTTTACATCAGAGTCGTACTTCCTTCGCCCTTCAAAATGCGAATTTGAGCAAACTCACATCGAGTACTTAGGCGCAATCGTAGAAGGGGACAAAATCACCATCGATCCCAAGAAGGCCGACGGGTTACGCACCTGGCCCAGGGAACTAAAAACGGTTAAAGAAGTACGCAGTTTCTTAGGGACAGTCGGTTACCAACGCCCTTTCATCCCTAACTACGCCAACATCGCACGACCGTTGGTTACTCTCACTAAGAAAGAACACCTTTTTTCTTGGACCCCAGAATGCCGTACTGCCATGGACAAACTGATTGACATTGTCCTGTCCAACCCATGCCTCCGACAACCCAAACTCACCGATCCTTTCTTTCTCCAAGTAGATGCTTCTGCGTTCGCAACAGGAGCCATCCTCACTCAGAAAGATGATAGGGGCAAACATGTCGCAGTAGGCTTTCATTCACAGACCTTCAATGATGCCGAAAGAAACTACGACATCCATGATAGAGAACTCCTAGCCGTATATCGCGGTCTCACCCAATACCGACATCTTATCCTCGGTTCACCCCACCCGATCACGGTCTTCACGGACCACAAAAATCTCGAATACTACCGCAAACCTCAGCATATAAACAGACGCGTTGCACGTTACATTCCCCATCTTGCCGATTACCATATAAAACTCATCCATATTGCGGGAACAACAAACAAGGCGGACGGACTGTCTCGACGACCTGACTTCGACGACGGATCTTCTGATAATACTGACGTCACCGTCCTCCCTGATCACCTATTCATACAAACAGCAACTTCATCCTCACTTGATGAGCGTGCAAAGGCCTGTCAGTTACACCAACGAAGTCTCCTAGACAAGTGGGCCACCACTTTTAACCTCAGGAAAGAAGGAAACTTCTTTTGGTACGATACCCGACTAGCGGTCGTGGAAGACCTCCCTTTAAGGAGGGGGGTAATTTCACTCTATCACGACTCACCTACAGCGGGTCACCCAGGAATTTCTAACACCACTTGGGCTATAGCTCGTGACTATTGGTGGCCGAACATGAAACAAGCGGTCACAGAATACGTAAAAGGTTGCACCATCTGTCAATCACGAAAAAACAACCCCACGAAACCTAAACCACCTCCCTTCCCTATCCCCTCTGACACGTACACTTTACCTTTCACATCCATCGCACTGGACTTCATTGTTAAACTCCCAGTTTCTGACGCCTACGATTCTATACTTACAATTACGGATACTTTCTCCAAAGCATCTATTTTCATCCCCTGCAATGAAACCATCGACGCCGCTGAAACAGCATTACTGTATGCTACTTACGTACTTCCCCATTACGGACTCCCATCACGTATCATTTCGGACAGAGATCCCCGCTTCCTCGCCACTATCACAAAAGAACTTTTACGTATCTTATCCATCACCCATAACCCCAGCACCGCTTATCATCCACAGACCGATGGCCAGTCTGAAAGGACGAACCAGAGGCTGGAACAATACCTCCGTATCTTCACCAATTACCACCAGACTGACTGGAACAGATGGCTGCCATTAGCGCAGTATACGCTTAACTCGTGGCCAAACGCCACCACCAAGAAAGCCCCATTCGAACTTATCATGGGACATATACCACGTGTTCACCAGATTACTCGTACCACATCGTCCCCATCACTAAGTGAACGACTCCAGACCCTTACCCAGGCACGAAAAGATGCAGCTGACGCTCTCCGGAAGTCACAAACCCTGGAAACACCCTCAAACTTCACACCCTATTATGCTGGCGACCGCGTATGGCTTGAGGCACGAAACCTTAACACCACCCATCCATCAGCAAAACTTGCACCCAGGAGATATGGACCCTTCCTGGTTACGAAGGCTGTTTCACGTACATCATACCGGCTCAAACTCCCTCCGACATGGAAGCTCCATAACGTATTCCACGCCTCATTACTTACCCCCTACAAAGAAACTCCCTTAAATGGGAACAAGTATCAGGAACCCGTCCCAGACCTTGTGAACGGACAACCTGAATGGGAAGTAGAGAAGATTCTTGGCGCCAGACGAAGGCGTCAACAGCTCCAATACCTAGTCCGATGGAAAGGTTTCTCCGACGCCCATGACAGCTGGGAACCGTTAGCCAATATCTCCGCGGACAAATTGATCAAAGAATTTTATCGGGAACACCCGATAGCCGTACGAACCACATATAAAGACACACCTCCTTCACAAAGCCCCGTCACTATCCGTTCCATCACAACTACCATGTCTTCTCCTACTCCCTCACTCGAATTCCCTCCTCAGACACCACCCACATCCACACTTCCTAGTACCCCAATCACATCCACCATCTCCCTATCAGACCGTATCGGCGACGTCCTATTTCCCAATGAGTCTGACACCCCGGTCGAAAGCCCTATCGACACCCTTCTGGACTTGGACATCCCAGACGGATTCATGCGATATGATCCGAATATCGCTAACCATGGCAGGTACGGTCAGAAGATGCTTGTCGCTGATGGGACCAAACGCTGGCCCCACTATATTAAGTTTTCTCTCAACCATGCCGACCAACAACACTACGTCATTGCTGCTAGATACCAACCAGGGGGAGCTCGCCCTGACCACTATGGCTGGACACTAGAGGCTACTCCTTTCGTCGGCCCCACTCCTCCTACCATTAACAACGCCGACCTAACCATCTTCTCTCCTGACCATCAGGACATCACCGCCGTCGACATCTCCCTCTTCGCTGTCAACGATAAGGGAGTCATTGCTGATGTGAGTCGTTATCGCTCACTCCTGGCTGAAGAAGAAGAGTTGCGCGAGCGTGAAGTCGCCCTCACGCGCGACTGGATCGACTGGCGCTACAAGTCAGGACCAGTACGCAACCGTCTCACTGCTGCTCAGGCCCATGCTCGCGTCCACCCTTACCTCTCTAACACCACCCCCATCCCTCTCGCCAACGCCCCCAAAATCACACAGACGGTTGCCGACATCATTCAGGAGGGTCGCGGCAACGACATTAGGTGGCTTGGCATGCCACAGCTTCATGACGAAGAACGTCCTGGTAACGACCCTAAAACTACCCGTCCCTCTATCTCCAACCAGCCCTGGACCCCTAAGGGCTTTGTCCGAGGTCCCAGACGCCCTTCCCAACGCCCCTGCCTTTATTGTAACAAGGTAGGGCACCCGGCGCGCTTTTGCTGGCGCCCTCATACCGCATGCTATGGTAAGCCCACATGCATCGTACCTCTGAGTCACAAGAACGTGGGTACCACTTGTGACTATTATCACGGCGATGAAGCAGTTGAAGACTGGGAGAGTTGCGCGGAGAGTTACGCGTACGATGACACTAACCTTGACTGATAGTACGCGGACGTGCTATCTTAGAAAGGGGGTCATGTCATAACCATAACATGTCCGGACACTCGTTTTCTTTTCTTACTCATTCCTTTTGACATACGCTTATCTGTTCTATCTCATCCCTTGTTCTCTAATCGGTCATCCCTTTGTTATGACTCACTACCACTGACTCATACTACTATACAGTGACTCATTCCGTATGCCCTGAAGGCTGTACTATTACAATGACTCATACATGACTCATCTCTTCCGACTCATCGCTACTTATTATCGGGTATATAAGACGTAGCTTGTATCCGCTTGTACCCCAGCTTTGTCTTCGTCATTATCTTGCGAATCACACTGTCTCCTCTGCTCTTCCATTGTTTGGCTGCGAAGCCTCATCGAACCACCGAGTCACTGTAACACTGAACCACCTTGAACCCACAGGAACCTCTGACCGTCATTACGAGTGTCTACTCATAATACGGAAACCCCTTGAACTCTTGGCTAGTCATTGCCTCATTGTCTTAGGCTCACGTCGAGCAACTTACGTCTCCGCAAGGACGTAACACAGAGGCACCTGAGACTGCCCAAGATGGCCTCTGGAGTGACTGTCAATTACGGTGTACTGTTGCTGAACATAGTCAGCTTACCTCGACAGTCACAGACTCCGAAAACTTGCTGGGGTGCTTGAGAGCAAGCTGAACTGTCTGCTTGTCATCTGCAGAGTCATCATCAGTTTCAAACCCGTCATCATCCACTTCAGGAGTGTAGAAGTTGAGGTTTCCACGATCAATGTGGGTGAGGGTGTGGGTGTTGTCACCACGGCCTGGGTAGAAAGACAATGCTGGAAAATTTTCATGGTTGATATGTGTCAACATACACAAACAATCAAACAACTCACTCTGTTCCAAGGCGACTTGTTTTCCCCTCACAGTGTTATCAGATTTATGCTGCTGGATGGCGGGATCACCACTGTGGCTGGTAAACATGCCATTTTCAATTTTGCTCTTGCTGAGAAGCACAAGAGGCATCAGACGACTGTGGGCAGGGCCTTGGACTTTGGTTAGTAAGTTCTTCTGATCATTATCAACCGATTTTTAAGGACTTACCAATGCCTCGTGCTTTCTTTGTAGGTTTGGCCTGCACTCCTGAGGGCTTGGAGGTAGAGGCTGGGACATTGCTCGATCCCTGAGACTGTTCATAGGTATGTTTCCCAAGTGCTAAACAAAGTGTCAGTCATGTCTGACTCTTTGTGGGTATGAACCCACCAGTTTGTTGCAGGTCTTGAGATGGCATTTGGGGGAGCACCCTTTGGGCTGGAACTCTGCTATGGATTCGTGTATTCGCAAGTGTAGATCCTCTGAATGAAACCATATTTTCATTCTCATTGCCCTGGGTGCTAACCGTGGACACTTTTGGGTGTGATCGGCAGGTACGTGGTGCCATCGAAAAAAAAACAAGTGAACAAGACGATAAGGAGTGGGAAGTGGATAAGAGAGTAGAGACAGTATTCATATTGGGGATCCAGCCTAAGGTAAGTCCTCTTTTTATATTCAACATGCATCTCTAAAATTGATCTTCAGCCACTCTGCGGCGGCATTCTTTCTTTCACCTGCTCACCCATGTCAATGAACAGACCCCTGGTCTATTGTTGTGGGTGCGATAGAGTATTCAATCCACACAGGCTTTCTCAACATCTTAGCAAGATTCAGAATGCCGCCTGCCATGCCACGCAAATGGCATTGAGTACGCTGTTGGTGTTTCAGACACCATCTGTCACGAACCTATACCTTGGTCCGTGACAAACCCATGAATATCAAGAGTGTGCAAGGGAACGCGCACACAAAACCAGGAAAACGAAGTATTGGTCTAGTGGAACTAACCAAGACGACGCGCATGAAAGGATTGGATAATCCTTACCTTCCTATTCAAGAAAGGACCGGTCCGGAACCGGGACTTACCAAGCGAAAGGTCAAATGACCTCACATGACTTGTTTGTTGATTAATCAACAAAGATCGTTGAATGATAAACAAAGTCCATGGATCGGTAAACGAAGATTGTTGATCAATCACCTGACGAGTGGAGCTTGTCAGGGATTAATGCTATTGGATGATATACTTAGAAACCTTCTAGCACATTCCATGGTATCTTTAGAATCCTTCTAGAGTATTCCATGGGCCCACCTGTGGATCAGAGTTGTGTTACGATTCGGTCATGAACTTGTTGTGGAGGATTACTGATGTACAATTACCAAGGATGACTGATGATGACGAGTTGCTCATTAGTCATATGGCTCATCGATTAATAATCATGAGTCATCACTTACGAATTCCTAGGATGGCAGTAGTAGGTTTTAGTCACGATGTGTTAGCATGTATGATTATGTAAGCAAAAGCGGTCACGTAGTAGTTTCGTACTTATAGGGCTGCAGAATGGTTTGTATTCTGCAGCTTGAGCTTCTTGTTATCCTCACTTCGTGTTGTATCCAAGGTTCCTTTCTCTGTTCCACGCTTTGGGCATACGGCCCTCATCTGCATCACTTTGACATGCAACTTCGGCCTTCGTGCCTGAACACTTTGAGCTCCGCCTTTGCGCGTTGAGATAAGATCCATACGGGATCACGAGACTCCACCTTCGCGTGTTGAGACGTTACTCAGCCTTTGTGCTTGAGTCCACTGTTTGCTAAGTCACCGCGTTCACCTCACGTGCCTACGTCAGGCTCACGTGCAGCTCGCACGTTACATTAAGCTCAAGCTCTACTCATTCGAACGCCGTGGCGCCGATTACTATGAAAGACGGCTGGGACTTCCAGCCTTACCAAATCACATCCAGAGAACGAGACGCTCCCACTCGATATATCATTGGAAGAATCAGGTGGAGGCACATACCAGACACTAGGAGAGACGAAGAATACAACACAGGATACTACGCAGAGGCAGCGACCTCCCAAAGGTATCATCCCATCGTATTCAACTGGGAACACTGTTGCTGGGTTGAACTCAGGTGGAGCAACACCAACCATTATTTCGAAGCAACTCAACCAGCCGCCGACGATTTGAACATCAACATTCCACTAACAGACGCACGACCCATCGACCAACAAGGGCCAATCGACGGTCAGGAAGACCAAGAGCTAGAATCAGCACCACCTACAACCGAGCTCCAGTTACGAGCGCAAACCCCAGCAACCACTAGTGATACCAGTGAACATCATCCAACGGTATCAGAAGCATCAGTCAAACCAGAAGACATAGCAGTACACTCACCAGAAGTAGACGCACTTGCCGAGCGAACAGCTGAGTTGCATCTACCAGAGCCTATCAGAGGAATACCTTTCATCATGGCCACTCAGACAGAAGTGTCGCCACCTCGTCTCGTTATAAACAAACACACCAGACACGTACAACCTCTAGCCCAAGAAGACCTAGCCGCAGCACGTCGTGCCATGGGACCAGACGTTCCTGATGCACCAAGTCACCAAGGAGAGCCAGACATGTTCTACGAATTTAGAACTAACCGCGCTATGATACCCTCACCAGACAACCGACCATTTCCACTGCAGAGGGGAGGACCACCCCCCGGCGGACCACCTAACAGAGGACGACCACCAGCAGGAGGAGGAGGACCACCCAATGGTGGATGGCCGCAAGGAGGAGGAGGACCCCCAGGAGGAGGAGGTAATGGACCACACTATGCAGCAATCAACGCCCCTCAAGGAGGAGGCAACGACAAGTTTATCGGCAATCCACCCCCAACATTTACCGGGTCTAGGGCTCAAGCCGAAACATTCATACTTCAGTGGGAAGTATATGCGGGAGTCAATGCCAATCACTCAGCAATGAGGAACAAATACCAAAAAGCTATGTTGTTCCTCACTTACATTCAGGGAAACGCGGTTAACCAATGGGTTATGTCGACCAGCCGATGGCTTGTTAACAAAGTTGCCACCGGAACCAATCAATTCGACGATCGACTATGGGAGAACCTACTCCACGCCTTCAGAAGACAATTCGGCGATGTACTCAGCAAGGAGCGTGCCCAAGCCCAGCTTGACGCTGGCATCCACATGAAAGATGGGAAGGTGGACGATTATATTGCCCTCTTCGAGCAACTCGTCCGACACGCTGGCTACAATATTAACAGCAAGCAAACCCTCAAATACTTCACCAGAGGACTTCCCAGAGCCCTCTACGAGACAATGTATCAGCATGACGACCCTCAAAACTACGAGGAATGGAGGGCATCAGCACTAAAGCGACAACAGGAGTGGATCCATATGCAGACGGTCCGAGGTAACCTGGACGCCTTCAAACCAGGACGCGCGCAAGGAGGCGCATTAGCTAAGTTGCTAGCCCCTCTTCGAGACGACGATAGAATGGACACTTCCGCAGATAGAGTATGAGGTCGACTCGCAGGAGCAGAAGATGTCATCGCCAACCATGGGCGGAACACCGAACCACCACGACCACCATACCCACCACGCGGAGGATTCCTTCAAAGGCAACGGGAATTCAGGCGCGACAACAGCCAAATACAGTGTTACAACTGTCAGAAGATGGGACACTTTAGCCGCGATTGCAGGCAGCCACAGCGCCAGCGTGGATCCCAGACACAAGCCACAGAAACCACGCCCACTAAAGAAGAAAAGGCAGCGGAATGGCTACGAGGAGTAGCTAGCAAGGGAGACGACGTAAAAGATTTGATCCTGCAGCAGTTGATGGGACAGGATTTTCCAAGCGCCTGAACCCAACGGCCTGGGTGAGGGCAGTTCATTGTAACTCTGTGTATATTATGCGCTATTGATCTATGCGAGTTCCAGTTTCGATTCGTGCAAGTTACAATATGGCTGACATAAAAGCATTGGTGGACTCAGGAGCCACTGACAACTTCATCCACCCAAACTTTGTCAAAAGAATGGGGCTAGGACAGCGGGCATTAGATAAGCCCAAAAACATCTTTAACATCGACGATACCACTAATAAAGCAGGTCAGATAACACATTATCTGACCCTCCAGGTGGAAACAGGAGGAGCCAAGTGGGAAATGCGCTTCCTCATCACAGACATTGGCAAAGAAGATGTGCTACTAGGATATCCGTGGCTAGCCACCTACGAACCACGATTCAGCTGGCGCCACGCCACTATAGATGAGAAACAACTCCCTATAGTGTTGTGATCAATTAATCCCAGTGACAGGAGAGCAGTACTGGCGCAACTGCTCACGGAGGAAACCAACGACATACAAGTGTCAAGGATGTTCACCACAGAAACGAAAGAACAAATTGTAGGCGAACTCAAAGAACAAGTACATGGACGAAGGTCGGCAGTCGAACTAGCTGTCGAAGCTCAATAATACACAAAAAAGGTACAAATACTGGAAGAATACCAACGCTTTGCGAAGGTATTCAGTGAGGAAGAATCAAAACGATTCCCGCCAAAAAGAAGCTGTGACCATGCTATTGACTTTAAACCAGGAGCTCCCGACGTCATCGACTGCAAAGTCTACCCCATGACTCGCGTAGAAGATGCAGCGTTGGACAAGTTCATTGATGAACAGGTGGAAAAGGGATACATTCGTCCCTCGAAATCCCTGTACGCATCATCATTTTTCTTCATCAAAAAGAAGGACGGAAAGCTACGCCCCATACAGGACTACCGCAAAGTCAACGACTGGACCATACGAAACCAGTACCCACTTCCCCTTATTGATGATCTCATCAGGGATCTCGGAGGAGCACAAATGTTCACTAAGCTAGACGTCCAACAAGGCTATAATAATATTTGTATCAAGGAAGGTGACGAGCACAAGGCCGCGTTTAAAACGCGCCGAGGACTCTTCGAACCAACAGTCATGTATTTTGGGCTGTGTAACTCACCAGCCACGTTCCAGAGCTTCATGAACCACATATACCAACCCATCATTTCTCGACATGAAGCTAATGGAACCACAATTCGCGTATACATGGACGACATTGCCATCGCGACTAAGCGGCAGGTGGAATCACTATCCAAACACCAGCAGGCGGTGGCCGACGTCCTTGAGGTTGCACGGGAACACGACCTTTATTTCAAACCAGAAAAATGTGTATTCAATGCCCCCCAAATCGATTACCTGGGGGTAATCCTTGAAGAGGGGTGACACATATGGACCCCATCAAAATTTCCGGTGTCAAAGAATGGGCTTCGCCCACCACAGTTAAGGACGTCAGATCTTTCCTTGGTTTCTGCAATTTTTACCGGCAGTTTATCAAAGGCTTCGCTTCCATTGCAAAACCACTCAACGAACTCACGCACAAAGACGAACCATGGCAATGGGGACCACGCCAACAAGAGGCATTCCTAGCCCTCAAGAAACGCGTAACAACAGAACCCATACTAGCGCACCCTGATCAAAACCAACAGTTTGACCTTGAAGTAGACGCGTCAGGATTCGCAGTCGGTGCTGTACTACTACAGAAGAAACAAGATGGAAAACGTCATCCGGTAGGCTATTACTCAGCTACCCTCAACGCTGCAGAACGAAACTACGACATCTACAACCTTGAACTACTAGCCATCGTCAAAGTGCTACGTAATTGGAGACATCTATTAGCAGGATCCCCTCACAAAGTATGCATATTCTCTGATCACATGAACCTCCAATACTGGCGAGATCCCCAGAAGATCAGCAGAAGGATCACCCGAGAAGTATTAGAGCTAGCCGAATATAACTTCGAAATCCACCATGTCAAAGGAACCGCCAACGGTCGAGCCAATGCACTATCGCGCCGACCAGATTATGATCAAGGAGAGAAGGACAACGAGAACGTTACTGTCTTGCCAGAAACACTGTTCATATGAACTATCACGACACTACCAAAAACACAAGACGAAGACATCATACACAAGTGGGTGGACCCCCACAAACTAACCAAAGTCGACAACCTCTGGTGGCACCAAGGAAGACGACTAGTAGTTGCAGGAACAGATGCAGATATCAGAGAAGTCATATCTTCTCATCACGATCCACCAATTCATGGCCACCCAGGGATCGCGCGCACCACACAGTTGGTAGAGCGCCACTATTGGTGGCCTTCACTACGACGTGATGTCACCGAATATGTGAAAGGCTGCACAGAGTGTCAATGATGCAAAGTCAACACGCACAATACAAAGGCACCACTACAACCCATCTTCCCAAAGCCAGACGCTACACCATTTGAAGTGGTAGCCCTGGACTTCATCACCAAGTTACCGACATCACAAAACTTTGACTCTATAGTTATGGTCACTGACCACGACTGTTCAAAGGCGTCAATATTCATACCTTGTAAAGAGGAAATATCGGGTGAAGAAACAGCCGCCCTATACGCCAAACACGTGGTCAAACGCTTCGGACTACCATCAAAAATCATTAGTGATCGAGATCCCCGGTTCGCGTCCAAGTTCACAAGAGAACTATGCCGTATACTGGGAATACAACAGAATATTTCCACAGCATACCATCCTTGAACAGATGGACAGTCCGAACGTATGAACCAATGGCTAGAACAATATCTCAGATTCTGGGTCAACGAGAGGCAGGATGACTGGGCATCACGTCTAGCCATTGTCGAGTTCGCACACAACAATTGGACTAATGAATCCACTCGCAAGTCACCATTCCACCTTCTGATGGGATATCATCCTTGCACTAATTGGACAGACACGCCGTCCCCCATTCCACAAGTTACGTCACGACTAGAACAATTAAAAGAGTCAAGAAACAAGGCGCAGGAGCTTATGAAGCGAGCGCAAGAGTCATGGGTTAAGAACCGTGACACACCAAAGTATCAAATAGGAGATCGAGTGTGGCTAGAAGGACGCCACTTATGCACCCACCAACCAACCACGAAGCTTGCGCCCAGGAGACACGGACCCTTCCAGGTTATCCAGGTGATGTCCCCTGTCAACTATTGCCTCAAACTTCCCACGCAGTGGAGCATCCATGATGTGTTTCACACAGATCTCCTGGCGCCTTACAAAGAAACGCTGATTCACGGCACAAACTACCAGCGCCCACCACCGGATCTAGTAGAAGGCGTGGAAGAATACAAGGTCGAGAAAGTACTAGACTCGAGAAGACATGGGAGAGGGCGCAAACTCCAATATTTGATCAAATGGAAGGGCTACCCAGACTCTGACAACCAATGGGTCAACTGGGATGACGCTCACGCGGAAGAAGCAATCAGGGAGTTTAAACGTTTGAACCCCGCCAGGGAGACTCACATAAAGGTGAGTCAAGTTTGCGATGGAAAACCAGCACTACTACCACTCCCCCCTATGACTACCAACAGTTCCTCTTTTCCCTCACAATATGTCGTCAACTTCGATTCCCTCACACCCATTACAACCTACAACCACAACAACAACGTCGACAACCAATACTGCTTGGCATTTGAGCACGTTAGGGTGGCTGCCGAACGAGCGACGGCGACCCGGGACATTGACGACGCGGCCCGCGACCTTGCAGAAGCATGCCGCCATTTCCCCACTCCAGAGGGAGGCAGACTCAAAGAAGACAGCGACACTGGACAAGCAGCTGTGGAAGAAGGTTGTCGTCACCTGGAGGGCGGATCAGATGTGGATAGCCAGGGGGAGGGAGATGGAGAGGAGGATGAAGGCGGGAGACTTTACCCGGGCAGTCCATATCCCACCGCTGTCATCGATATTACCGCTGACTTGGACTCGGGCGACGAGTCTTCCTATCACAACACAACCGTGGTATGCACCCATTGCAACCACAAGCCCGACTACTGCCATTGCGCCCCCTGGCGAGTGCCGCCTCCACGCGCAGTGGACTACACCATTGTCCCCGCCGCAGAAGAAGCCAACGACAAAGAAACCCAAGTACGGGGCCACCAAGAGCCCCCGCCGGCGGCAGCGGTGGTATACGGAAGAGCCGCACCAGAAGCCAACCCTGGAGGAGGAGTATCGAGCCATAGTGCGAGGTGTGACCCTTCCCTGATCGCGATGAGACGTCTCAAACGTCCCATATCACCCACTCCCAATGGCTTCGTCCTCAACCGCGGCTTGAACTGGGTCCCTCTAGCGTTGCAAAGCGAGGGGAGGAAGACACCCGCCAAGTACATTCGCATCTGCATGACGGATAACCCAGAGGTCTTCGGGACTATGGGTCGAGGAGAGCCGATTTACAGGGGAGAGATACATGCCGAGGCATGTTTCGATATGGGGCCTGCAGCTGAGTACACCCTTGAGGACCTGAACCATTTCTGTGCTGACAAGCGGTCGGTAGATGAGGCGATGGCCCGCCTTGGAGACATATCACTCCAAGCCGAGGTACACCGCTACCGCGCCTTGCACGAGGTCATCGAAGAGCTCGAGGCAGCCATCAAACGCCTCGAGGATGACATTTATGTCCACATCAAGAGGGCATGCCACTCAGCCACGAGACTCGGATGGGCGCATGCCCTGAAGCGGGTACATGATGAGCAGCAGACAGACGTCGGACTGACTCAGGTTCCTGGTTGGGTTGTGGAATGAGGGCGTTCACCCTGAAAAGGGGGTGATGTTACGATTTGGTCATGAACTTGTCGTGGAGGATTACTGATGTACGATTACCAAGGATGACTGATGATGACGAGTCGCTCATTAGTCATATGGCTCATCAATTAATGATCATGAGTCATCACTTACAAATTCCTAGGATGGCAGTAGTAGGTTTTAGTCACGATGTGTTAGCATGTATGATTATGTAAGCAAAAGCGGTCGCGTAGTAGTTTCGTACTTATAGGGCTGCAGAATGGTTTGTATTCTGCAGCTTGAGCTTCTTGTTATCCTCGCTTCGTGTTGTATCCAAGGTTCCTTTCTCTGTTCCACGCTTTGGGCATACGGCCCTCGTCTGCATCACTTCGACACGCAACTTCGGCCTTCGTGCCTGAACACTTTGAGCTCCGCCTTTGCGCGTTGAGATAAGATCCATACGGGATCACGAGACTCCACCTTCGCATGTTGAGACGTTACTCAGCCTTTGTGCTTGAGTCCACTGTTTGCTAAGTCACCGCGTTCACCTCACGTGCCTACGTCAGGCTCACGTGCAGCTCACACATTACAAGTTGGGCCTCCCCTAAAGTACGCACAGACCATGTATTCGGGTATATAAGCTGGAGCAATGTAACAGACAGTCCCTCAGACTGTCCACTTGCGACATCCCCACTTGTAACTTCCTGTCTACAGCGCAGTTTCCCATAATTGGGTTGTTCCGCATCCTTGTCCTGTTACTCGTGGCCCATAGTTCCCTATCCTTGTTCTACTCCCTTGTTGGTTCGACATCAGCCCATCTGATCCTTGTTACCTTGAGTCTCGCTGTTGCATTTAAACAGTGAGCACTCATCACACTTGGACAGTCTTAGCTTGCTGATCACGAACCTCATCAGTGTCTGACTACGATTACTCCGAGTTCGGAGCATGGGACGCTGATTCCAGTTCTTTCCATAATATCGACGATTCCCCCCTTGCCGTTTCCATCGCCTTCCAAGCCTTCCCCTTCCTCCGTCGTCCCCTCCTCATCCCTCACTGTCACCATTGGGGCTCAACCTCACTCCCCTCCAAACCCTTGCTCAAGTAGCTGAGCAAGTAATTAGTCACCCAGCGTCTCCTGTAGGACGAACACCCACCCCAGAACTTCGTTACCCTTCCCCAGCACCCCCTCCCACCGTTTCTCCAAGACTACTAGTATCCCCCATCCCTTGTCCAGTATCCTCTCCGGTGTTTCATATACACACCTCAGATCTTCGTCCCTTGTCTCCCACCCCTCATCCGCCAACACCAGACTCCCCCATCGATTTCGAGGCTGCTGCCCTTCGTGTAGGGTATACAGAACAGCGCCCACCATCCCCCATTCCCCCAGAGAATCAGGAGAACGCCCCTCCTGCCCCAGTAGTCCGCCCCCCCTTGTGTATCTTCCGTCAAGGGGAACACCCCCACCAATTCATTGCCATCGTCACTCCCCAGGGAGAGGAGTGGCGCCCCATAGACGAGTTCTATCAGGACTCTGTCATCACCATCCGCACAATTGAACAGTTGTGCACAACTCCCCCCAGATTCCCCAGTGTTCTCCCATTTCGAGTTTCGGCTCCCCATTTCCTCACCATCTACCCCCCAAGGCAAGACCTTGCTATCCTCCTTGGGATTCCCCCCCTATACGCCAGTTCGAAGGCAATCCTCGACCTCCCCAGCCAGGACCTCCCGCTCGGGTCCATCAAGTACAATTTCAGAGCCGGCATCAAGAATGTCTTTGGACCCCTCAGCGCCCTCATCAGAACGGCGTACGCAGGCACCCTAGTGATCCTAGAGGTGCACGACTTCTTGGACGGAAGGGTGGTAACTACATACGGTTACCTAGCTTTCTACGGGGAGGACGTGTTTGTGGTACATCAGGGGTACCATTTTGAAGACGCGGTGAGGACGAGTCCTCACCTTTTAGCCTATTGTTTCTCCTCCCGGATCCCCCAAGACCCCTTCGATTTCATCACCACCTACAGTGACAACGAACCGTTGTAACCATTTACTATACTAGTAAGTGGTTATACAAGTTGTTGTTACTTTGTCAAATATATTGGGGTTCTTGTACCAAGTGTCAGTATTTCCAAGTCAACTTCAAGAAGGAGAAAGACTCTGACGATCCCAAGCCCTATTTGAAACCCATCGTCTCCTACAACTCAGGACTTATTATCCTGAGACATCCTTGTTCAACGCCAGTCAGTGTGAAGTCATTGACTGTTGGAGTGACCCGCCTCTACTCCTAAGCAAACTCAAAGACCTCTTGCCTTTTGGTAAAGTAATTTACCAGTGGGACTACAAAGATATTCAAAACATCGACTTAGCAAGAATTGCTGAAGCCGCCCAGGAACAACTTCTGTATTGGCATCTATCTGACGCCACTACCATTCACAATTACCCAGCCGAGTCCCTTCTCTTGTGGACCAAAGACGACCACTTTTGGTTCATCCACATTCCCTCCCAAGAACAAGAACTCATCTCGACACATCAGAGCAGGACAGCGTGTTAGATACTTAGAACGCTTCTCTCTCAACTATGACCAAATCCAAGTCAACTGGCAAGAAATCCGTCTTGCCACCAGAGGAACAGAGTTCCAACTAGTCATAGTCGAAGGAAAAGAGTTCACCTACAAGTGGAGCTCTTCCGTTTGGGAAACTACCCTTGAAAACCTGGACCACCGCCTTATCGATCCTCAAGTGTATCACCTCCCTCCAGACATCCCAGATGACCCTGAAATCCTCGAGTTCGCTGAAGCGCGAGCACCTCCACCCCTTGTCGAAACTCCACTGCCACCAAGCAGTCCCACTAGCACATCACCGCAGTCTGTTGACGGTTGGGGAGAACCTAACCTTTGGAATGGACCTAGTAGGTGTTGGTGTACAAAGGAAGTGTGTGACTGCGGATATAGACCTGATACCCCACCTACTCCACCTAGTGTAGTATTGTGGGCCCCAGGCAACGCCTATCTACCCTTTAATCAATAAAGAGTAGATTTCTTGTCCAGATCCAAGCTGGAAAACATAGGAGAAAGTATAGTCGATTGGGCTATCAACCTGGCATCCCAGAACATTCAGCAGCGCCCTCATAGAAGGCGAAACCACAGAATGCGCGTGGAATATCCTTCCATACACCAAGAAGACCTCCACCTTGCTTCACCAGCCCAAACCCCCATTGTTCCAAATAGGGATATTCGCAGAATTAACCAAGCGGGTCCGTCTGAACCAGTGTACCCGTCCATCAGAGAACCCCCTGTTCCAGTTGACCCAGTGTACTCATCCAACAGAGTACCTCTAGTTTCACGTCCAGTAAACCCCATCATTAGGCAGCACTCCACCAGTAGTGAAGAAGCCAACTACCTCCGAACAGAGGCAGTGCAACTACACTGCCATTACCCAGAGTCCATCTACATTGCGGAGCACTTGCCTACCAGGAAACCCAGAGAACTCAAGGCATTCAAAGAACACTGCAGACTGCAGTACGACCATCACCAAGTCATCTTAACGGTTAATCATCCTTTGGAACACATCCGAGAATTCATGTCGAACATCCTCAACTTCCAGAACTACCTTTGGAGGAGCCTCACCACCGTCACCCACTTTGGGATTTACGAGGAGTATCATTGGATCCGTCGTAAAACTAGACGAAACCAACCAAATCAAGCCATCTTGCAACCCACCTATAAGATCCACTATCAGTGGAACAATGACGGTTGGACTGTCACCAGGCTACCCCGCCATTAGTGAATGAGTCAAGGAAGCAGAACTCCAATTACTAGAGAGCTCACAGAAGAAGAAGAATCATCCATCCCAATTGACGTCAACGACCCCATCTACAACGAAACCCACGAAAGATTTGAAGGAACATTTCTTAAAAGAAAAGTTATCAGCGAAGACAGACATTTTCCTTGGACATTCCTAGACACCCTTGAAGAAGTATCTATCACAGATTTCACAGTACTTCACCCCCATATCGCCCACGTCAACGAACTTGACTACACCAACCTTGAAGGAAGCTATCGATCCAAGCACATTCGGTGGTCCCACAAAAGAAACTGGTGGGAGTATAAGAACAAGAAACAAGTTCAATTCTCAGATTCAGAAAGCGAATCATCTGCCCATGAAGAGGAAGCAACCTCAGCCCAAGAGAACCAACCAGAAGCACAAGGTTGGTCACGACCTAGAACACCACCATCAGCAGGTGCCAGATCAGCGCGCAGTGAATCAAGTGACCAAGAAGAGGTCTCTCAACTCCTAGGAAGTGTTACCAAGAAAGTAAAAGCGCTTATCACCACAGTATCCCAGCCACAGACTCCACAAGCAGTTCCAGGCACACTTCCACAGACCCCAGCAGAAGCATCACAGTCATTCCTGCCTACACCTTCGGCTACAACACTCCCATTTCCACCAGCATTTCCCCCAGTTCGTGCACCCACACCTACTCCCAGTCAACACCCAAGTACCCCTGCTGCTTCTAGTCACGCCTCATCTCCAAGTCAATCCAGTTCACCCAGTTCACCAAGTACCCCAGCAAGCATGTCTGGTTCAGCAAACACCAAATTATTGGGATCGCCCCCAGAATCTTTTGATGGTAGTCCTGCAAAAGCCGAAGCCTTTTGGAACAATCTGGAAAATTACTACTACCTCAATGAATCCACGTACTCTGATCAAGGAAAGAGGGTTTCAGCCACTCTAACACACTTCAAAGTCGGCACTTCTGCCAGAGAGTGGGCTCAAGATAAACAGAAAAGAGCCTTATCAGTCATGCCTGTCGATTTCGGAACATGGGTAGATTTCCGCGACAGTTTCAAGAAACACTTTGTCCCTGCATACTCAAAGTTGGAAGCCACCAATGCCATGTATACCTCCAAGATGGGTGGACGCCCTTTCAATGAATGGTACCAAGATTGGTCGACCTACGCCTCCTGAAGCGGAGCCAATGAAGAAACCCAGATGTACGCCTTCAGAAAGGCGCTTCCCATGGCATTACACCAGAAGATAATGGGTGTATCACCACAGCCTACCATGCTAGAAGACCTAGCAGAGAAAGCAAGAGAGTTTGATCAACTCTGGCGCATGTACAGCGCCCCTACCACGTTCAACAGAAGTTCAGGCCCACGAAACCGCGCCATAACCACGGATGAAGATCACGCCCAGGTCAATGTTACCACAGCACCATCACGTCCCCTGTTGGGTGGAAAAATAACAAAGGCAGAGAAGGACAGACGCTTCAAGGATAAGCTCTGTTTCTACTGTGGAAAACCAGGTCATAGGGCTAAAGAATGCCACATCAAGACAAGCCAGTACAACCAAGGAACGGGAAATAGACGTTCAAACCCACGCCAAGGAAGCGACTTCAGAGCTCGCGCCACAGTAACCCAAGAAGATCAGTTTGAAGAAGAACAAACTGAAGAACATCCGGCCCAAGTATCAGCCATGTACCACAGCCCACATCCCCAAGTCATGATTCCACGCCCTCACTCCTGCCCTGTCAATGAGGATTTTTGAAGCATCCCTCTGCTGCACTGTCAGTTGGGACTTTACGTTTGTCCAGGTCTAGTTTTGAGAATAGGTTTTCTCTCCTAGAGATGTTAGACTCTGAGCCTGTACCCAGTGATACTATACGAAATAGACGATCACCATCTATTACACTCAGAGTGACTCTAGTTGGAAAAACAACTGGACGAGAAATCAGTGCACGCGCCTTGCTTGATAGTGGCGCAGAAGGGATAATCATAGATCAAGACTTCGCCACCAAGAACAGCCTCACTCTGTGAACACTAGTTAACCCACTTCCAGTAAAGAATGTGGATGGAACACTCAATAAGAGGGGATCAGTCAAGTATACTACAATCCAGAAGATCCATGTCAAAACCATGGATGACGACTACCATGAAGAAACATCAGAGCTCTATGTTACCACACTAGGGGACCATGACATTATCCTAGGAACGGATTGGCTTCATGCCCATAACCCAGAAGTAGACTGGGCATTACCACAGATCGCCTTCACAAGATGCCCCAAGAATTGTACCTTGTCCAAGTACCCCCTAGTCATCACGTCCCGAAAGCCGCAGACGCGGGCTACCACCATCAATGCCTTACATCCTGAAGAAGAAGAACCCCTGATAACTGAAGAGACCTTTGCCCAAGAAGCCATTGGAAAACTTCTTGTATCATCACAGTTTTAGCAAGTACGACGATCTTGCTATCAGATCAAAATCCACTGCCAGTACGGCTATTGCAGCAAAGAATGCGCCCAAGCAATCCCTTGATCACATCCCTGCCCAGTATCACAAGTACTCCAAGGTTTTTAGTGAAACAGCCTCACACCACCTCCAAAAGCATCAAGCATGGGACCATGCCATAGACCTCAAGCCAGTCTCAAAGATGCGCAGTTGCGGCATCTACAGACTTACTCCCAGAGAATCAGCGGCACTCAAGGAATATATCACAGAACATTTATGGCGGGGATACATTCGACCTTCAAAGTCCCCTATGGCCAGCCCCTTCTTTTTCGTAGACAAGAAGGATGGCAAGTTACGCCCAGTTCAAGACTACCGAGCCCTCAATGACATTACAATCAAGAACGCCGCCCCCTTACCACTGATCCCTGAACTAATCGACAAGTTACGCGGTGCCAGGTACTTCACCAAGTTAGATATTTGTTGGGGATACAACAATATCCATATCAGAGAAGGAGATGAACATAAAGCTGCCTTCAAAACACACCTGGGACTATTCGAACCCACGGTTATGACCTTCGGTCTCTGCAATGCCCCTGCCATGTTCCAGACGTTCATGAATGGCATATTTGAAGATATGATAGATGAAGGCATGTTGTCGTCTATTTAGATGACATCCTCATTTTTTTGGATGACCCTGCCTTGTTGAACAAGTTGACCCATGAAGTCCTCTCCGCCTTGAGGCACACGACTTGTACCTGAAGCCTGAGAAATGCGTCTTTGCTCAGACTTCTATTGAATACCTTGGTATTGTTATCTCCAATGGCAACTCAGGATGGACCTGCTAAAGTTGCAGGTATCATGAATTGGCCTACTCCACGCACTGTCAAACATGTCCAGGCCTTCCTTGGTTTTTGTAACTTCTACCGCGTTTCATCAAAGATTTTTCGACTATTGCTCGACCTTTGTTCGACCTCACCAGGAAGGAAATTCCATTCCTCTGGGGTGCTTCACAGGAGTCGCTTTCCGCACCCTTATCCAAGCCTTTGTCACAGCCCCTGTCCCTGCCCTCCCTGACCACAGTAAACCTTCAGACTCATCACCGATGCCAGTGACTTCGCCACAGGAGCTATTCTTGAACAACCGATGCCTTAAACAGATGGCACCCGGTTGCGTACCATTCCAAGTCCTTACAACCTGCAGAGCGAAACTACGAAATCCATGATAAAGAACTCCTTGCCATTATCCGAGCCTTGGACATTTTTCGCCACTACCTTGAAGGTTGCGAAGACAACCTTGAAATCTGGTCTGACCATGGCAATTTGGTTTATTTTGCCACCAAGCAGAAACTCACGCGCCGTCAAGCCTGTTGGGCCTTATTCCTCTCACATTTCAGGTTCACCATCGTTCACAAGCCGGGTGTGCAAAATAAGTCGGATGCACTGTCCAGGCGTCCAGACCTTAAAGAGGGGATAGCAACTGAAGACAAGTTGCGTACTCTCTTGGACACCAAGTTTTTTACAATCCACGCAGTCCGCCCAACAGCAATCACAGTATTAGGAGATACAACCTTACGTCAAAGAATCAAGGCAAGCCAGGAATACGATAAAGACGTCAGCATCGCCATAGAAGCTATCTTGAAAAATGGCCCAAGATCTTTAGTAAAAGGCCTAGAAGAATGGAACTTAGAAGACGGAATCATTCTGTTCAGAGGACAAGTCTACGTCCCAAAGGATGATACACTTCGAAGAGATATTGTCAAGAGATATCACGACCATGTAGCCACAGGACATCCAGGAAGATGGAAGACCTATGAAATAGTATCAAGAGAATTCTGGTGGCCAGGAATATCCACCTTTGTCAAGAGTTATGTGGACGGATGCGCCACATGTCAAGCAACCAAAATCAAGCCAAGGACCCAAGTACCCCTATTACCAAACCAAATACCCACAGACATATGGGGAGTTATCACCATGGATTTCATCACAGACCTCCCTACCTCCCAAGGATATGACTCCTTGTTTGTGGTGGTAGATCGCCTCAGTAAAGCCACCATTGTCACCCCTTGCAATAAAACCATCACTGCCAAAGAAACATCCAAGTTGTATATGAAGAATGTCTGGAGACGAACCGGACTACCACGCCAAGTTATATCCGATAGAGGACCCCAATTTGCCTCTAAAGTCATGCAAGAAGTCTGGGAACGATTGGGAGTCAAGTCCACCATGTCCACAGCCTTCCACCCTCAAACAGATGGCGAAACAGAAAGGGTCAACCAGGAGTTGGAACAGTATCTCTGCGTCTTTTGTAACTTCCAACAAGACAATTGGGTAGAACTAATACCCTTCATGGAGTTCGCCCACAATGCCCACCAACACAGCGCCACAGGAAGATCTCCCTTTGAAGTCTGGTACGGATTCAAACCAGAGTTCATTCCCCCAGTAAACTTCACTACCAAGATTCCCACGGTAGAAGAACGTCTTCGTACCCTAGACCAAGTACGGTCTGAAGTCACAGCAGCACTAAAAGTAGCAGCAGAAGTCATGAAGAGGACCAGAGTACCCATTGTTTCCCATGTGTTCAAACCAGGAGACCTCGTCTGGTTAGAAGGAACCAATGTTCACACCACACACCCTAAGGCCAAGCTAGCCCCTAGACGCCATGGACCATTCAAAATATTGTCTACATGGGGAGTTAATTGCAAACTCCAATTACCAAAGTCATGGCGAATCCACCCAGTCTTCCACAGCTCCCTGATATCACCATACAAGGAAACCCCTGCGCATGGACCTAACTTCACCAGACCTCCTCCAGATATAGTCCAAGGAGAAGAGGAACACTACGAAGTTGAAACAGTACTCCAGTCCAAAGTATCACCAAACAGGAAAGGGATCTTGTACCTCATCAAGTGGAAGGGCTACCCTAGTTCTGAAAACTCATGGCTCCCTGCATCACAAATGAAGCACACCTCACTCCTAGTTCACCAGTTCCATGACAGGAACCCCTCTGCACCCCGACCAAGTAACCTAAGAGTGCTGACGGCGCAGCATGGTCCTAAAGAGGGGATACTGTCACGAACCTATACCTCAGTCTGTGACAAACCCATGAATATCAAGAGTGTGCAAGGGAACGCGCACACAAAACCAGGAAAACGAAGTATTGGTCTAGTGGAACTAACCAAGACGATGCGCATGAAAGGATTGGATAATCCTTACCTTCCTATTCAAGAAAGGACCGGTCTGGAACCGGGACTTACCAAGCGAAAGGTCAAATGACCTCACATGACTTGTTTGTTGATTAATCAACGAAGATCATTGATTGATAAACAAAGTCCGTGGATCGGTAAATGAAGATTGTTGATCAATCACCTGACGAGCGGAGCTTGTCAGGGATTAATGCTATTGGACAATATACTTAGAAACCTTCTAGCACATTCCATGCTATCTTTAGAATCCTTCTAGAGTATTCCATGGCCCACCCATGGATCGGAGTTGGGCCTCCCCTAAAGTACGCACAGACCATGTATTTGGGTATATAAGCTGGAGCAATGTAACAGACAGTCCCTCAGACTGTCCACTTGCGACATCCCCACTTGTAACTTCCTGTCTACAGCGCAGTTTCCCATAATTGGGTTGTTCCGCATCCTTGTCCTGTTACTCGTGGCCCATAGTTCCCTATCCTTGTTCTACTCCCTCGTTGGTTTGACATCAGCCCATCTGATCCTTGTTACCTTGAGTCTCGCTGTTGCATTTAAACAGTGAGCACTCATCACACCATCAGATGCAGGGTCTTCACTAGCATGAAACTCAAATCGCAAGTCATGTGATGATCACGAAATGGAGTGGGAGAGCGAACCTTATGGTGAGTCTTATGGGGCACATTTCAATCATCCACAATGATTGTACACCATTCACAGGTGGAAATGATGACTTCCACAAAGATACCAGCATGGTGGGACTGGACACTGCGCATGCAGTTGACTCCACCCATGCCAACAATGCCAGTCCTGACACCCTGCATGCTGCTGACCCTATAGATCCCGCTGATGCCGAGGATGCCGATATATTTGAAGAAATAGCGAATAATCCGCTCTCCCATACTAACCCAGAACCAAGTCCACCTGCTGAGGCACAGACACCGCAGTCGTTGGCACCACCCCTTGTCAAGGCTCAGCCACCTGCCTTGCCACCATTATGACCCATGGAGGCCGATGCTGACAGTTTGGACACCGCACCTCAAGTGATCATCGACCGGTTTCCACACAGTAGCCCAGGTGCTCCGATCACTGGAGCAGCACAAGGAACATCAATTTATCAGTCAAGTCATAACGTTTTTGGAACCTCTGTTTGGGCTCCATTTCACTCACAAGTTGATTGGGAGATTGTGTTGCGCAGCAACCAGCGCAGCAAACAGAGTTACGGAGTCTCACCTTGTAAAGGTATAGAGACTAGTAGAGAGTTTGTGTAGAGAGGTAGCTCAAGTGTGCATAGAGTGAACGACTTGTATTCTTAGAGGGGCTCTACTCCCCTCATTTATAGGAAAACCGGTCCCTATGGTCCCACCATGTCCATTACACGATAAGTGATGAGTAAAGGTGTCCACAATATCGTGTTTTCAGTGACGCCTGATGTGAAACACCCCAGAAGTCTTCAATATCACCACATGTGATACTGATAAGACTTGCGCCCTCCATATTGGAGTTGCACCCACTTTGTGCATAATGGAGTACCCTAATATGGTAGTCATATGTACGATACTACTGTAATGTCGTAACTGCTATAGATAAGATACGTATGTACTTATTACGTTTCAACAGATTGCACATTGGGCAAAGATGTGTGGACCATCATCCTTGGCAATGGCAGAGTTGTTGGCAATTCCAGGGGTTTGTGCTCCATAGTGAGCTGCTATAGTGTCACTAACACTTCGCCACAGGTTGTTGACAACCTTGGGCTGTCATTTGGCTCCACAAAAGAGCTGAATGATATTATCGATAAGGTGCTGCCTGGGCGCCCTCCATTCAAGACCCGCAACCTGGTCATTGGAGGTGAAACCCTGGAATTGCATATCCGCGACATACTGGCATGTATTCATTGTATCTATGGCGGCCCTGAATTTGCTCAAGACCTCCTTGTTGCTCCGGAATGCCATTTTGCGGATCAAGAGCAGACCATCCGCATCTACAGTGAGATGCACACCAGCGATTGGTGGTGGGCCGTACAGGTGTGCCAGTCTATGTCACTCCAGGAATAGTGCTAAACCTTTGTATTGACAGACCTCACTCAAATTGAATCAGCCAGGAGCCACAGTCATCCCAGTGCTTATTTCATCTGACAAGACCCAATTGACAATGTTCCACAGCAAAATGGCCTACCCCATCTATCTGACCATTGGAAATATCCCCAAGGAGACATGTTGAAAGCCGTCGTGCCATGCTCAAATGCTGGTTGCGTACATCCCTACCACCAAGCTTGAAGGGATCACAAACAAGGCCAGTCGTTGCCACGTGATGGCAAACCTCTACCATAGCTGCATGCAACTGATCTTGTCCCCGATCACAGCTCATGGCAAGACCAGCATCGCCATGATGAGTGGAGATGGCATATGGCAGTGGTGCCATCCGATTTATGTGGCATTTGTTGGTGACTATCCTGAGCAAGTCCTCGTGATGTTCACATACAATAATCAGTGTCTAAAGTGCTTGGTACCTCATGACAAGCTGGGTACTTATGAAACATTCCCTCTGTGCGATTGCAATGAAGCCAGGGACACATACCTCCTGGCCGATGGTGACGCACATGCATTTCACCTTGCCTGTCGTGAGGCAGGCCTGAAACCCGTTTTCCACACATTCTGGGAGTCTCTCCCACTCACTGATGTCTTCATATCCATCACTCCTGATATTCTCCACCAGCTACTGCAAGGTGTATTCAAGCACTTGGTTGCTTGGCTCATCAAAACCTTCGGACCAACAGCAATCGACGCGCGATGTCAGTCCATGCCACTCAATCACAACATCTCGATCTTCACCAAGGGCATATCCTCCCTCAGTCGCGTGACTGGCAAGGAGCACAAAAACATGTCCCACATTCTCCTGGGTCTTATCTTGGATCTTCCGGTTCCCAACGGGCAAGTCTCTCCACAGATCATTGCTGCCACACGTGCACTTTTGGACTTTCTGTTCCTGGCTCAATTACCATCACACTCGTCAATTACACTTGCACGCATTGAAGACTCGCTGTCTCGCTTCCACAACAATAAGGACATTTTTGTCGATCTCGGGATTCATGATAACTTCAACATACCCAAACTCCATAGTTTGCTTCACTATATCCCATCAATCCAACTCTTTGGCACCACTGATAACTATAACACAGAACAGACGGAACACCTCCATATTGATCTCATGAAGGACACTTTTGACGCAACCAATCGGAAGGACGAAGGCCCTCAGATGACCACTTGGAACGAACACCGTGAGAAGGTACAACTCCATTCATTATACATCAAATGGTGGCAACAGACAAATGATATTCCCCCATTGACAATGCCAATTGGTCCCCCATGTTCTAGTGCACGAAGCCTAAGGATGGCTCTATACCCAACACTCAGGGCAGTCTCTTTTGAAGACCTGGCACAGAACTATGGTGCCATTGACTTTCAAGATGCACTTGCTGATATCATTGCTCATATCAACCACCCCACAGCTTCTGGGGCGACACTGTCTGATCTGGCTTCCAACACCCTCTTACCTTTCCACTCCATACCTGTACACCACAAAATCAAATTTTCAAAGTCAAATAGTTCCAAAATAGTCGATAGCATTCATGCTTGGCTGGAACAAAGGGACGCGTGTAGGCAACAAATCCCATCTTGCTTTGACACTGTTCTCATCTGCGGTAAACCTCCAAGTTCCAATGAACTTGTGCATGGCATTGATGGTAAGTTATTACAGTATAAAATGCTCATTCCGACCTCACTCATTTGCAGGCCATCGTATCGCACAAGTGCATGTTGTCTTTGAGTTACCCAATAGGGTTATCCAGGAGGTTTTCACCACTCCCAAAACTGCTCCTGAACACTTCGCATATGTGGAATGGTTCTCCCCCATTCTCATAACCCATGGTCCCAACCACCGACTGTATAAGGTTACCAGACTTGCACACAATGGCCGCTGGCGTGCAAGTATTATCCCTGTCAGCTCTATCATTTGTAGTGTACATCTCTTCCCAGTTTTCGGACCACAGACTCCAAAAGAGTGGACTGCATACAAAGTGCTGGAACTATGTAATTCCTTTTACATAAACCCATTTAGTGACCAAGATAATTATCTTGTATTTTCATAATAAGCGGGCCATTATCCATGGGTGAACAGTGATTATTTCCAATTATCTGAGCATTATTTCCATTACAAGACTCATTGATAATTTAGCTATGCATTATCACTCATTAGCACAAGAGCTTTTTCCTGATGTTCTCAGTCTCCGGAAACCTGAAACTGAGAGACCGGGAAACCTACTCATCCGACTCAGATGCTCATATAGAAAGTTCACAACTATGATGTAACTATGTTATACGCTGCCAAATACAACTTGGAATACATCCTACTGCCCTCTAATGAACTTGTGATCATGGTGGTCCACAAAATGATTGACAAAAAAGTATTGTATGCATCCAATGTGTGGTGGTGATCAAAATCCTTGGGTACCCATGAGTTACCATAGACAGGCAAAAGGTGTGCCAGTGCTGCTCGAGCAATCAAATCTATGTGAATAACCTCAGATGTTGGCTTGCCAAGACAGTCATGTTCTTGCTTCACAGTCCACATGCCTGTGTCTGGGTCATGTTCACCATCATGAATGAACCAATTGATTAGTGTGCACAAATAGTCCTTACACCAATATTGAAATGAAAAAAGAGTTGGACACACCCGATTTCCATGCCTTCCATCCAAGGCTGAGAATCATCTGTGACAACAAACATGGTGTCATGGTGGGGGTGGCCAAAGAAGGAGGGTGTTGACTGAATTTGCTCACACTGCAAACCACCTGAGCCAGAAAGATCACTGGGAGCATAAAATGTGGCAATGGTGGAGTGGTGGATCTTGATTGTGCTGTCAAAAGCTGGGCATTCTTCAAGTGTGAAAGGAGCAGTCTGCACATAAGGGTGGCAACATTTGTAGAGAAACTGGGAAAACAAAAGCAGAAATTTGGGCTGCTTCACATGTACCACAAGGGCATCAAGCCAAGAGGGGTAACCATATTTGTAACACCACAGTGGGGGCATACTACACGACATGTGTAAGCCTAGTTCTGAGGTTTCTGATCAAGGGAGGAATAGCCTATAATCAGCAAGGGTTAAGTGGATAACAAGTATCAAGTGGAGTACACTTGATATGAGAGGGAGGTCCCAGACTTGAAGACACAGATCTGAAGTAACCCCAGTGAAGGGACTACAAGCACTGTTATGGTAAAGAAGTTGAGTCTAAGGATACAAGGTACCTAAGAGTTGAGCTTATATAGATAAAGATATGTTTGTAAGGAACAAATAGATGACGCAATCCACAGCAATCTGCAGTAATCACATGGCAGTCCACAGTAATCACATGGGAGGGAAGTGTGAGAGGAAATGTCCAAAAGAAGGAGAACAATAGAAAAGAAGCAGGTCATATGGTCAAGAAGCCTGGTCTAAGAATAGAATGGGGCCAGATATTAATAGAACAGGGCCGGACCATATATGGACGAGAAGGTAACCATAAGAAGTAAGTCCATTGCTAAGTAAGGAAAAAGAAGTGGCCCCATGGCCCTGTTTTTGACTGGAGAAGAATCTTAAGGGTCTCCAGTCTTACGTGTCCTACTGAATAAGGCTGGTTTTTCCCGCGGGTTAGCCAGCAGGTTGTAACAATATTCTAAAAGATCAAGAAGTAAGGATGGATACTCAAGTGAAGTGTGGATGCACAAATTCTGGTTGCAAGCTGAACATCAAACTCACTCACAGCTTGGGGGTCACCAGAAATATCCATCTCATCTTCATCTTCCTGATCTCCTGAGTCATCTGTGGGCATATCAGCGCCATGGTTTGTGGTATTGGCAGGAGAGAAACAAAAGCCCTGCAGCATTTCATTGTCCTCAAAAAGTCAACAAAGTGCTGACATCTTGTCCATGCATTGGATTGACCTGAGCATCTGATGCATTGCTTCATTTTGATTATATTGCCACCAATGGTTTTTGACCAAGTGAATATGCTTTGACTTGGTGATTGACAAGCAGAGTCCATTGGGGGAGCTGAAGAGGTGTATTCCTTGGTGAAAATGAGACAAAGCATGCTGGCAAGGTATGGAGAGCTTTATGGAAAGCCCAGATTCCAGAAAGACAGTGCACAAGTCGTGATATGTCTGGACACAGGCTCAAAGATTCTCAAGAGATAGAGAATCTATTGCATTTCGACATGCAATGTAGCAGGCATTCATGAATGCAGTGATGCAGCACACCATTGCTGATGGAACATACCCAGCGATGGCACTGAGAATGACCTCAAAAGCAATGGTCAGTATGCCCAATTTGATTGGATGTTTACTGCATGCACATAGCTTCATCAATGCCTTAGAATTGTCACCCATCCACTGCTTAAAATTGCAGCCCTCTGCAAACCAGTGAAGACCAGGGAACAGAGGGACAGAAGAGATCCTGAATTTGTACAATGTTGTGAGCCATGAAGTGAAGAAGAGAGTAATATCTTACCAGCAATCAATATCTTCAATAATTTCCAAGGCAACCTTCTCTCTGTGCTCCACATGTAGATACTGTAGGATCCATTTGATGAGGTGGTCCTTGAATACTCCTTTGATTAGTTGATGAAGGAGATCTGGGGAAAGAAGTTTGTGGATGTCCGCACATGGAAAAGAGGATGTGTAAGGCTGTTCAATGCTTTTATCAGATGACTGCATCGATGCAGTCATCTGATATCAGAACCAATGCAAGATGTACCATAATATTATGTCAAATACCAAAGTCGTCCCAGAGAACTTTGGAATCATATGCATCGATGAGCAGCTTGGTCTTTTCATGTGAATGTTGATGGCTTCCTGGACCATCGAGGTCTGTCAGCAACGCATCCCATCTAACATAAACACAAACACAGTTATGATATGAAGACTGAACTGACTGTACGTGACTTACTTTGCACACCAATTGGATACTATACCACTGAGCCAGACTTGTTCTGGATAGTCTGCTATGTATGGCCCAAGACCGATAACTATTTGATGAAAGTGCCCATCTGGGCACTTCATGACCTTTGGTGCCATTGAATAAGTCTTGAGTGGCGTGAAGATTATGTCAAGACAGCTGTGGTACAGTTGACAACAGAACATTTAAAAATCTGTCTGTTTTTGCTGACATTTGCTTGCTTGGAAATAGTTAACCCCTTTGTGAATAAAAAAAAGAGAAATGTAACATACTTTTCAGGATGGGAAGGAAAGCAACAGGAGTGACACCATTCCCGTGTCCATGCCAAGCAGTATTTGTGATGTTTCCTAGTGATGCATATACAGGGTGGTATTCTTGAGCTCCAGTTGCAATCAATACCATCGTCTTGTCACTACCAGCAATGATCGGAATGAACGTTGATCCATACAATTTCTTGTCTTGAGAAATCCTGTTCTGGACTCATCCGTTGGTCAAAGAAACACAGGTGTGATGTGCGAGTTGCACGTGAGCCTGACTTAGGCAATGTAAGGTGAATGCAGTGACTTAGCAAATATGGAACTCAAGTGTGAAGGCTGAGTATTGTCTCAATGCACGAAGGCAGAGTCTTGTGATCCTGTGTGGATCTCGTCTCAATGCTCAAAGGCGGAGTCTGGAGTGTTCAGGTACAAAGACCAAAGTTGTGTGTTGGAGTAATGCAGATGAGGGCCATATGCCCAAAGCATAGAACAGAGAGGAGGAGCCTTGGATACAATGGAACTGAGAAGGTAACAAGAAGTCCAAGCTGCAGAATACAAACCATTCTGCAGCTTCTTAATTACCGAGTCATACTACATTGCCTTTGTAATCATACATGAGACCATGACTAAAACCTACTACCTATTGTCCTAGTGATTTGTAAGTAACGACCTATGATTGTTAATCGGTAAGTCATATGACTGACGAGCGACTTGTCATCATCAGTCATCATCGTCGCTCCTGATCAGTCTGACCATAACATCACCCCCTTTTCAGGGTGAATGCCCTCGTTCCACTACCCAGTTAGGAACCTGCATTAGTCCTATGTCTGTCTCATGCTCATCCCTGATCCTTTGCAACATGTGTGCCCTTCCAAGCTGCTGTGCTGAATGTCTCACTTGATCAACATGCACAAAGATGTTGTCTTCTAGGTGTTTGATGGCCTTCTCGAGCTTGGTGATATCTCCTGGCTGGCACGGTAATGTCACACCTCAGCTTGTAGGGATATGTCCCCTAGTCAAGAAAGGGCTTCATCCACCTGCTGCTTGGTCCGGGAGTCAGCAACTGTGTACTGTAGGTCTTCGCAAGAGTACTCAGCTGTGGGCCCCATATCCTGACAGGGTTCTGCATGTTTCTCATCCTGATATTTGGGCTCATACCTACCCATTGTCCCAAAGGCCTCTGGGTTGTCTTGCATCTGTACCTGGACATATTGTGCTAGTACTTGTCTTCCTTTGTGTTGGATTACCAACAGCACCCAATTCATCCCATTGTTGAGGATGAGCCATTGGGAGTGGGTGATATGGGATGCAGAGGAATTTGCATCGCACATGTGTATCGGTACATGACTGGGGATGGGTCCCAGTGTGGGGTGTCTGTTGGTACTCCTCTGGTGGCATAACCTTCATCAGCTGTGGGTCCATAGACCACTGCCATGGCTGTACATGGTTCTTCTTCTTCTTCATCTTGATACATGGCAGGGATGATGGTGTAGTCCACTGTGTTTCACAGTAGAGTGGGCCATGGGGTGCAATGGCAATAGTCAGGGGAGTTGTTGCACCAAGTGCACACCACTGTGGGGTTGTAATAGGAGGGCTCATCTTCTGAGTTGGTGGAGATGTCAATGGCAGTGGTGGAGGAAATACTCGCTGCATTAGCTGGAACCTCTGTCTGTCCCTCCTCTCATTTGTCCCTTTTGCTTCGGCCACTTGATCCTCCTGCCATGCCTTCATCACCTTCATACATAATAGATTGTCCACTTGTATCTTCCTCCACTCATCCCCTTGTGGGAGTGGGGAATTGCTGGTGAGCCTCAGCAAGATCAGATTTGGCTTGCTCTTGCTCTTCTTGGTCTCACTCAATGGTGGCTCTGACATGCTCAACAGCTGAGCAGAAAGGGTCATCGATGTTGTTGCTGCCATCATAGGTGGCAATAGGCTCGAGGGAGTCAAAGTCGACAACAAATAAAGAAGTGGGAATGGTAGCTGTCATGGAGTGAATGGGTAGCAATGCTGGGGCGTTACCACGGTATGTGCTTGCTTTAATGTGTATTTCTCTTTCAGGGTTTGAACATTTGAACTCCTGGATTACTTCTTCCACATGGGCATCGTCCCAGTTCACCCATTGGTTGTCAGAGTTGGAGTTTGCGCCCTCTTCCATGCCTTCAGGAGTCTAGTACTTTCTTGACCTTGTATTCTTCCATGCCTTCTACTAGATCTGGTGGTGGGCGCTGATAGTTTGCACCATGAATCAGCATTTCTTTGTAAGGTGTAAGGAGATCTGTGTGGAACACATCGTGGATGCTCCACTGTGTGGGAAGTTTGCAATGATAGTTGACAGGGGACATCACCTGGACTATCTTAAAGGGTCCATGCCTTCTGGGCGCAAGCTTTGTGGTTGGTTGGTTGGTGCGTAGGTGGCGTCCTTCAAGCCAGACCTGATCCCCAACCTGGTACTTGGGCGTATCACGGTGTTTGACCCATGACTCTTGTGCCCTTCACATAAGCTCTTGCACCTTGCGCCTTGTTTCCTTCAACTGTTCTAGCCTAGTAGTGACTTGTGGGATAGGGGATGGCATATCTGTCCAATTAGTGCGTGGGTGGTATCCCATCAGAATTTGGAATGGTGACCCGCATGTGGATTCGTTGACCTAATTATTATGGGTGAACTTGGCGATCACTAGGTGGTGTGCCCAGTCATCTTGCCTTTCGTTGACCCAGAATCTAAGGTATTGTTCAAGCCATTGATTAGTGCGCTCCGACTGTCTGTCTGTTTGAGGGTGATAAGCTGTCAAAATGTTCTGTTGTATTCTCAGGATACAGCATAATTCTCTTGTGAATTTGGATGCAAATCGGGGATCTCGGTCACTGATGATCTTTGATGGTAGCCCGAAGCGGGAGACCACATGCTTGGAATATAGGGTGGCCATCTCCTCACCCGATATTTCTTCTTTGCATGGTATGAATATTGAGGCCTTCAAGCAGTCATGATTGGTGATCATGAGTATAGAGTCAATGTCCTGTGATATTGAAAGCTTAGTGATAAAGTCTAGGGCCACTACTTCAAACGGTGTAGCTTCTAGTTTTGGAAAGATTGGTTGTAATGGTGCCTTCATGTTGTATGTGTTGACCTTGCATCGTTGGCATTCTGCACATCCTTTCACATATTCGGTGACATCACGCCTCAGTGTGGGCCACCAGTAGTGATGTTCCACTTGCTGTATTGTGTGTGCTATTTCTGCGTGACCGTAAATAGGAGGGTCATGATGAGTGGAGATGACTTCTCTAATTTCTGTGCCCATACCTGTGACCACTAGTCTTCTTCCTTGGTACCACCAAAGGTTGTTGGCCTTAGTCAGCTTGTGGGGGTCAACCCATTTGCATAGGATGTCTTCATCTTGCGGTTTTTGAGTTGTATTGGCAGTTATGGTTGTTCGTACAAACAGTTTTTCTGGTAAGACTGTGATGTCTTCATTGTCTTTCTCCCCTTGGTCATAGTCTGGTTGACGTGACAATGTGTCTGCTTGTCTGTTGGCCATCCCTTTTACATGGTGTATTTTGAAGTTGTACTTGGCTAACTCTAGTACTTCTTGAGCTATCCTCCTACTGATCTTCTGAGGATCTCACCAGTATTGGAGGTTCATGTGATCAGAAAAGATGCATACTTTATGAGGGGATCCTGCTAGTAGATGTCTCCAATTGCGCAGCGCCTTGACAATGGCTAGGAGTTTGAGGTTGTAGATGTTGTAGTTTTGTTCTGCTGCATTGAGGATGGCTGAGTAGTAGCCCACTGGATGTTGCTTCCCATCTTGTTTCTTTTGTAGTACCGCTCCAACTGCGAAACCTGATGCATCTACTTCAAGGTCAAATTGTTGGTTCTGGTCTGGGTGAGCAAGGATAGGTTCTGTGGTAACACGTCTTTTGAGTGTGAGAAATGCCTCTTGTTGGCATGCTCCCCACTTCCACGGTTCATCTTTGCATGTAAGTTTGTTGAGCAGTTTTGCAATTGAGGCAAATCCTTTGATAAATTGCTGGTAAAAATTGCAAAAACTGAGGAATGACCGTACATCCTTAACTGTGGTGGGTGATGCTCTGTAAAAAAGAAAGTCAATGAAAGTCGCTAAAAAGTCAGACAAAGTCAGAAAAAATGACATTCAGTCAATGAAAAGTCAGAAAAAGTCAGAAGTCAACATAAGTCAAGTGTCAGTCAAAATTGACTTAATGAAAAAATGATGAAAACTTGTGGTATTTTTCAGTCAGTATGCAAAAGTCAGACAAAGTCAACTGGCAGTCTGGGAAAAGTCAATGAAAGCTTAGAGAAAAATTGCAAAAAAAGCAATCCTGAGTGGGGGAGATGGGGAAAGCTGGAAAGGGGGTGTGTACATAGAGATAGGAGCATATGTGGAAGGGGTGTCGGTGTGTGTGAGGGGGTGGGGGTAGGAGATATAGGGAATGGGTGCAAGTGTGTATGTGGGGGTGGGAGTGGTGTTGGGAGATATGGGGAAGGGGTGTGTGTGCATGGAGGTGGGGGATGTTGGGAAGTGGTGTGTGTGTGTGTGTGTGTGTGTGTCTGTGTGCATGGGGGTGGGGGTGGGAGATATGGGGAAGGGGTGTGTGTGCATGAAGGTGGGGGATATGGGAGGGGGTGTGTATGCATGGAGGTGGGGGATATGGGGAGGGGGTGTATGTGCATGTGTGTGGGGGTTGGGGAGGGAGATATGGGGAGGGGGTGTGTGTGCATTGGGGTGGGGGATGTTGGGAAGTGGTGTGTGTATGTGTGTGTATGTGTGCATGGGGGTGGGGGTGGGAGATATGGGGAAGGGGTGGAGAGGGTGTGTGTGCATGGAGGTGGGGGATATGGGGAGAGGGTGTGTGCACATGGAGGTGGGGGATATGGGGAGAGGGTGTGTGTGCACATGGAGGTGGGAGATATGGGGAAGGGGTGTGTGCACATGGAGGTGGGGGATATGGGGAGAGGGTGTGTGCACATGGAGGTGGTGGATATGGGGAGAGGGTGTGTGTGTGCATGGAGGCAGGGGATATGGGGAGGGGGTGTGTGCACATGGAGGTGGGGGATATGAGGAGGGGGTGTGTGCACATGGAGGTGGGGGATATGGGGAAGGGGTGTGTGTGCATGGAGGCAGGGGATATGGGGAGGGGGTGTGTGCACATGGAGGTGGGGGAGATGGGGAGATGGTGTGTGTGCATGGAGGTGGGGATATGCAGAGAGGGTGTGTGCACATGGAGGTGGGGTATATGGGGAAGGGGTGTATGTGCATGGACTGCCATGGAGGCAGGGGATATGGGGAGGGGGTGTGTGCACATGGAGGTGGGGGAGATGGGGAGATGGTGTGTGTGCATGGAGGCAGGGGATATGGGGAGGGGGTGTGTGCACATGGAGGTGGGGGATATAGGAAGGTGGGGGATATAGGAAGGTGGGGGATATGGGGAAGGGGTGTGTGTGCATGGAGGTGGGGGATATGGGGAGGGGGTGTGTGCACATGGAGGTGGGGGATATGGAGAGAGGGTGTGTGTGCATGGAGGTGGGAGATATGGGGAGGGTGTGTGTGCACATGGAGGTGGGGGATATGAAGAGAGGGTGTGTGCACATGGAGGTGGTGGATATGAGGAGGGGGTGTGTGCACATGAAGGTGGGAGATGTCAGGAAGGGGTGCCCGTGCCCATGCTAGCACTGCACCTCACAACCTTTCTTGAGTGGCAACACTCACTGACCTTTTGTCCACTAATTATGCATAAGTGGCAATGCTTGAGATATGTTTTGGTGTAAATGAATGAGCATAGGAATCTAGCTCAGAGGTCTACTGTACAAGTACATAATGACTAATTTACTTTACTTCTCTTCTTGCTCTTCAATTTCATCCTCCTCAACATCAAGCAAATCTAATCCTACATGTTTTCTCAATATATGAACCCTTGGCCCATATTCCCATATTCCAACCAATTGAGTGATTCTGAATGTTTCCATGACCATAAATTCCTCAGACCACTCTCCACATGACCTCCCCATGACATCAACCATGTTTACTAGTTCATGGTAGACCACAACACTGCAACCATTCTGAGGCAAGTGGTAAAATGCCAATGCCTCTCCAAAAACCAGCCCCCCTCCCTGAGATTCAAAGTATCTGGATGACCTGGAAGCTAGCCCTGCTTCTTCAGATATTCTGCTTCTCAAAGTGATATCTCCTGGTATGACACACTTTCCCCATCTCACAATTGGCATATCTGTGTCCAATGTGAATTCAAAGAAATCACAAATTGCAGCAAGGTGATCATAATGTTCTGAGGGACTAGTTATCCTCCACTTTTTTGATTGGAAGTGACTGATACAAGTGTTCTCTCTTCCCTTTCTCTTTTGGATGAATCTTTATCAATGGATATTGCAAGTTCAACACCTTTATGCTTGCCCTTTCATAGAGCATTGTAGCAATATTAGCAAAGGGTGCTTTCTTGGATCTAACTTTATGTTCAATCTCTCCAATGGCCCTCTCAACTGTAGCTTGAGACCCAAATCTGATTGATCCATTCCATGAAATATGAAGAGGAATGTGAATTAACTGCCAGATGCACAGCCTGCATCTTGAAACCTTCTCATGGTCATTTTGAACATAAAGCCTTTCAAAGCCTTCAAGGAAGGACTTGATTAAATTGTGCAAGTCATATAAGTCCTGATCAGACTTTGGTGTGTGAGACATTGCCACTTCAATGATGTTCACAAATTGCACAAAGTTCTCTAGCACTTCTCTATTAAAGTCCAGCTCCTATGCTATTGGTATTATACACCAATGAAGTAGAGCCATCCATTCATAGATTCTGAACTGGCTGTTACGCTTCAGATATGGATTTCTGATTGGTGAAGCAAAGGATGGAGGAAGGGTCTTCATTGCCTTCTCAATCTCTTCACCAGGCTCCATCAGGAAAACCATGGATTGGTAATTTGTGATAATTATCCGTATGATAGCAAAAAGTGATGACTAACCTAGATTATCACATGTTATACTTATATTATGTTAACCCCCTTCTAAGCTAGAATAGATTAGAACTAATGGAAGATAAGTTCCCCCTGGACACCGAGCAGTACGATAGCAAAAAATTATCACTAACCTTTAATATCACACATTATTCTTATTTTATGTTAATACACTTCTAGGCTCGAATAAATTAGAGGATAATTAACTCCTCAGACAACGATTAGAAATTTGAGCTACGCTACCACAAAATAAATGCTAATTATCAAGTGAACTGTAAAAGGTCTAGTTTATGCTCATCAGATGATCCAGATGAAGCCAATAGGTGTGAAAAAAAGAATGTCAAGTGCAATCAGACCAAATCCTGGGTATAATAGAAGAACTGTTGACTGTCAGCACACATCAGTTAGGATATCTGGGAACAATAGAGAGACTTACAGCTGGAGTCCACATGTTGAATATCACTCAATTGCCTCAAGATCAATTTCTGCTGTTGGGGCAGGGGTAACCATGTCAGAGGTCCTGTATTGGCCAATTGATGAGTACTACAATGACATGAGCAATCGTTGACTCACTTAGCCTTAGAATAAATATCTGCCATCATCGCGTGATAAGCATTGCCCCGTTTCTCTTTAATGAGCCGAAGAGTGTTGATATGACCATTATAGACATCACTGTATGCACTTGTGGAGAACTCCACAGCTTGACAAGTGCCAGTACGCCACTCATGAATGGATACATATAGCTAGTGAACACGTTAGCTTCCTCAATATACAACACAAAACATACTCACCACCGTTGAGACCAGTGCAACCATTGCCATTGGCACCTCACACTCCAACTTGCCATAGCCACCATCACTAAACCCAGTGGGAAAGCGATCGTGAAAGCATGTTGCGAACGAGTTGTTCCCCCCAGTGAAATAGATCATCCGGATTAGCTGAATGATATGTTGATTGCAGTAGGGCTGCGTGTGCATGACAATGCTGTTATGACCATGGCCCTGGCCAAAAGTTAGACAGTTACAGTTAAAATATGGAAGACTCACACTTAGTGTGCTCGGAAATGTGTACCTGTAGTTTGACAGTTCTTTGTCTACAAACTGAGTAACCGTGGCTGCAGAACTCATAGCTAAGACGACCGGTAAGATAATGGCATTGCTCCGCTCTTTGACCTCCTTGTGGAAAAGGGGGATTCGAGTGTGCACCTTTGAAGAATGTCAGCTCAGTCCCTAGATCGTAGCCAGACATACCACAAGCATGAGTTTAGTCATGTATTCTTGATCTTGGAGGAGGTGCTTGTGAATAGATGTCACCAGGTGACTTGCCGCAGCAATGATAAGAGATCCTCAGGTGTAGGTGAGAGATAGAGCATGGTCCGGGAAGGCATTGTCAAAGGTCAACGAAGCTCGGAGAAGCTTGATTGCTTCTTGAGCGACTGCGGAAACATATGCAGGCTGTATCGTCAGCATGACTTTAGTCCCACCTGGAGGGAAAAAAAGATTTGTTTTGATGGGCCAAGTTGACATCGACTGATTTGCCGCAGGCATGTTTGCAGACTGTGAAGGTGACACTATATACAATACAGTTATGTTAGTTTCAAAACATGGGTGCGTCGTCACTTACCTGTAGTCTCAGTGAGAGCTCCGGAGGAAGAAGGCACTCCGAATGACATGCCATTGTGACTAGTCAGTGTCTCAGTGCTGGACGTCCTGTTGACAGACTTGGCATTGGCAGAGTGTTGCTGCCAGGATGGCCTCTATGAATATAGTAATGACTATAACGTCCTTGACTTAGATAATTTCAGAGACATACCTCATTTGCTATCGCCTCATCAAACTTGCCTGGCTGCCATTGGGCAAGGTCAGCCACGTTGTCCTCATCTGTCCACTCTTCATTGTCTGAAGCCCCGTTGTCCCTAGGGGGAGGAGGAGGATACCCAGGCTCCGGGTCGAACATCGAGGAACTACCACCGCCGCGGCCAGGATAGAAAGACGTGGCTGAAGGAGGGGGAAAAATCATCAGTTTTTGCTTTGTTTAGAGGACAAACATGTTATGTCAGCAATTCTCACTCCATTGCAATACACGTTTGCTGCTGTTGTTTGTCCCTGCCACCCCTGCAACTCCACCAGAAGAGGACTGTGCAGGCCCATCGATCAATTCAAGCTGCATTGGACGTCCATGAGCTGGGCCTACAAACACCTATCAGATCAATCACATCATCTGGTGATGTTACACACCAATATTTTGCGGTCTCTTTGCAGAAGTGGCTGGGTTGTTCACTTGGCTGTCAAGACGGTCTTTGTGGGAGGCAGAGGTGCGTTTCCCTTTCCCTTTCCCTTTCCCTTTCCCTTTCCCTTTCCTGTCCCCTTTCCTGGTATCAGATCATTCTAACTTGGATGTGTTGGACTGATATTACCTGATAGATTGGTCCGTGGTGTCGTCAGATCACTGGGGTACCAGCCATCGCCGTTTTGACCGATGGTGCTGATCGTTGCATCCACCATATTTACATGCATCGAGTTTTGGAATGAAGTGTGATTTTGATTCACAGCCTCCGAGTCTGGAGTTGGGGTATCGAATATTTGCTGAGTCCTGCATGTGTGTGGGGCCATCAACAGCAAATCGAAAAATTAGGCAAAAAAAATGAGAGTGGTGAATATGTGAGTATGACAAGAAAGGACAGGCGTTGAGATGGGTTCTTAACTCGAAGGTATGGGTCATATTTATATCGGATCCTCAGTGCCTTCACAATCCTCTCCTCACTTCCCCTATCATGAGCGCACCACTAGCCTGATGCCTTGGGTGCGATAAAGTTCACCCTCAACAGCCTTTCTCAACACACTAGTAAGACCCAGCACCCCAGGTGCAAAAATCTGCAAGGCGCATGTAACGTTCAGACTAATAAGCAGGATGATGAGTCGCTCCAAGTGCTTACTCAGCATACTGTAAGATTACTGATGCTCTTAGTGAGCAATTACCAAGCAATTAGTAGTAGTAGTAGTAGTGGCGGCATCACTAATGAGAGTGAGCGCCTTGTAGTAAACCGTTATAAGGAAGCTGTTGACTGATGTGGTTGACAGCTTGGATTTCTTGTTACCTTCTCAGACTTGTAACAAAGGACGTGTTTCCTCTTCCACTTCGGGCAAGCAGGCCCTCAGTCGTATCAAGCAAACAAGCTGCAGTTACACGAAGACATTGGAACTCCGCCTTCACGCGTTGAGATGTTGCCCAGCCATCATGCTTGAGGCCTAAACTTCGCTAAGTCACCGCGTTCACACTTCGACACCTAAGTCAGGCTTACGTGCAGCGTGCATGTTACATTAAATCCAAGCTCTTTTACAAACAAACGCCGTGGCGACAATCAATACCAAAGACGGTTGGGACTTCCAACCCTACACAATTGTAGCAAGAAACCGTGACGCCCCAGCTCGCTATCTTGTTGGGAGAATCAGGTGGAGACTAGTATCAGAAGTCAGCAGAACCGACAAGCAAAACACCGGATACTATGCAGAAGCAGCAACCTCTCAGAGGTATCATCCTATTGTCTTTAATCGAGAACACTGTTGCTGGGTTGAACTCAGGTGGAGCCAAACAAGAGAAATCTTCGAAGCGGCACAACCTGCAGCGGACGACCTCAATATCAACATCCCACTAACCGAAGCACGACCAATCGACGAACAAGGACCAATCGACGGTGAAGAAGACCAAAATCTCACCTCAAGCCCACCACCAACAACGCTACAACTACGAGCACGCACCTCAGCAGCCACTAGTGATACTAGTGAACGACCACCAACAGCCTCTAAAGCATCGGCAGAACCAGAAAGCATAGCGGTGCACTCACCAGAAATAGACGCACTTGCTGCACGAACAGCTGAGTTACATATCCCTGAACCAATCAGAGGAATACCTTTCATGGCAACACAAACAGAACTATCACCACCCCGACTGGTCATAGACGAACAGACAGGACACGTACACCAACTACAGCCAGAAGACATGCAGGCTGCGAATCGAGCCATGGGACCAGATGTCCCTGATGCACCAAGTCACCAAGGAGAACCAGAAATGTTTCGCGAATTCAGAATCGATCGAAACAGAGTTCCCTTGCCCGACAACTGGCCGTTTCCACCAGTAGGGAGGCCAAGAGGAGGAGGACCCCCGGAAGGAGGACCACCCAACGGTGGATGGCCACAAGGAGGTGGAGGACCCCCAGGCGGAGGACCTCCAGGAAACGTACCACACCAAGCCATCAATGCCCCTCAAGGAGGAGGCGACAACAAGTTCATCGGCAATCCACCACCAACATTTACCGGAAACAGAGCTCAAGCCGAGGCCTTCATCCTCCAGTGGGAAGTATATGCTGGAGTCAATGCCAATCACTCAGCAATGAGAAACAAGTACCAAAAAGCTATGTTGTTCCTCACATACATACAAGGAAACGCGGTTAACCAATGGGTTATGTCTGCCAGCCGCTGGCTTGTAAATGAAGTAGCCACAGGCACCAATCAATTCAACAACAGGCTATGGGAAAACTTACTCAATGCCTTCCAACGACAGTTCGGCAACGTTCTAAGCAAAGAACGAGCCCAAGCCCAGCTCGACGCTGGCATCCACATGAAAGACGGAAAAATAGACGACTATATCGCCCTCTTTGAACAGCTGGTTCGACACGCAGGGTACAACATCAACGCTGAGCAGACGCTCAAGTACTTCACTAAAGGACTCCCACGAGCCCTCTACGAAACCATGTACCAACACGACGATCCGCAAAACTATGAGGAATGGAGAGAATCAGCCTTGAAAAGGCAGCAAAAGTGGATCCACATGCAAACGGTCCGAGGAAACCTGGTTCCTTCAAACCAGGGCAAGTGCACAGAGGAGCACTAGCTAAGTTGCTTGCCCCTCTTCAGAACGACGACCGAATGGACACCTCCACAGATCGAGTACGTGGGCAACTAGCCAGAGCAGAGGACATCCTTAACAACTACAAATGAAGTGACAATCCACCGCGCCCACCATACCCACCGTGTGGAGGATTCCTCCAGAGACAATGAGAGTTCAGACGTGACAACAGCCAAATACAATGCTACAACTGTCAAAAAATGGGACACTTCAGTCGCAACTGTAGACAACCCCGTCGTCGTCGCAAGACCCAAGCGCGATCCACCAAAACCGCGCCAACCAAAGAAGAAAAGGCAGCAGAATGGTTAAGGGGAGTAGCCAGTGAAGAAGAAGAAGTAAAGGACTTGGTCCTACAACAATTGATGGGACAGGATTTTGGAAGCGCCTAAACCCGACGGCCTGGGTAAGGGCAATACGTTGTAACTCTGTGTATATCATGCGCTACCGATCTATGCGAGTACCAGTTTCGATTCGTGCAAGTTACAACATGGCCGACATAAAAGTGTTAGTGGACTCAGGAGCCACCGACAACTTCATACACCCAAACTTCGTCAAACGGATGGGGCTGGGACAAAGGGCATTAGATAAGCCCAAAAACATATAAAATATCGACAATACCACTAATAGAGCAGGACAGATCACACACTATCTAATGCTCAGTGTAGAAACAGGAGGAAACAAGAGAGAAATGCGCTTCCTCATCATGGACATAGGAAAGAAGACGTGCTATTGGGATATCCCTGGCTTGCCACCTATGAACCGAAGTTCAGCTGGCGTCATGCCACAATAGATGAGAAACAACTTCCTATCATGTTACAATAGGTTAACCCAAACAATAGAAGAGCGGTTTTGGCAAAACTGCTAACAGAAGAACAAGAAGACACCAGAATATCATGAATGTTCACCACTGAAGCAAAGGAACAAATCGTGGAAACATTAGAGGAGCAGGTATATGGCCGACGATCAGCGGTAGAACTTGCGGTCGATGCCAAACAATATACAAAAGCAGTCGAGGTCCCACAAGAATACTGACACTTCGCGAAAGTATTCAGTGAAGAAGAATCAAAATGATTCCCACCTAGGAGGAGTTGTGACCATGCTATCGACTTCAAAAAAGGGGTACCAGATGTCATAGATTGCAAGGTATACCCAATGACAAGAACAGAAGATGCAGCTCTAGACGAATTTATCGATGAACAAGTGGAATAGGGATACATCCGTCCCTCAAAGTCTCCATACGCATCATCATTCTTTTTCATCAAAAAGAAGGATGGAAAGCTACGCCCCGTTCAGGACTACAGAAAGATCAATGAGTGGACAATACGAAACCAGTACCCACTCCCACTTATTGATGACCTGATCAGAGACTTGGGGGGGGCCAACTATTCACCAAACTAGATGTATGACAAGGATACAACAACATCAGGATCAAGGAAGGCAATGAACACAAGGCGGTGTTTAAAACACGCCATGGTCTCTTCGAACCCACGGTTATGTATTTTGGACTGTGCAACTCACCAGCGACGTTCCAGAGCTTCATGAACGAAATATATCGACCAGTTATCGCCAAACACGAAGTCAAGGGGACTACCATCAGAGTCTACATGGACGACATTGCCATAGCAACCGCACGACAACAAAACTCATTACAAAAACACCAAGAAGCGGTTTGTGACGTACTGATGGTTGCACAAAAGCACAACCTATACTTCAAACCAGAAAAATGTGTTTTCAATGCCTCCAGTATCAATTACCTGGGGGTAATCCTTGAAGAGAGGGTGACACGTATGGACCCCGTCAAAATTTCGGGCGTTTGAGAATGGCAATCCCCCTCATCAGTAAAGGACGTAGGGTCATTCCTCGGCTTCTGCAATTTTTACAGGCAGTTTATCAAGGGATTCGCCACAATCGCAAAACCACTAAACGAACTTACACGCAAAGACGAACTGTGGACATGGGGCACGAGGCAACAAACTGCATTTGATACACTTAAACAACGCGTTACCTCTGAACCTATCCTCACACACCCAGATCAAACCCAACAATTCGACCTTGAAGTAGATGCGTCTGGATTCGCAGTTGGAGCGGTGCTCCTACAAAAGAGGCAAGACGGAAAATGACACCCGGTGGGGTATTACTCGTCAACCCTCAATGCAGCAGAACAAAACTACAACATATACAATCTCGAACTGTTAGCCATTGTCAAAGTGCTGCGCAATTGGAGGCACTTATTGGCAGGATCCCCACACAAAGTACGCATATTCTCCGACCATCTAAATCTCAGATACTGGCAAGAACCCCAAAAGATCAGCAGGAGAATCGCTAGGAAAGTTCTAGAACTAGCGGAATACAACTATGAGATACACCATGTCAAGGGAACTGCCAATGGACGAGCGGATGCGCTATCACAAAGACCCGACTACAACCAAGGGGAGAAGGACAATGAAAATGTCACAGTACTGCTGAACAAGCTGTTTGTACGAACTACAACAGCCATCGATCAATCAAACAAGACACAGGACGAACAGAAGATACGCAAGTGGGTCGACCCCCATAAACTAACCAAGATCGATGGACTTTGGTGGTACCAAGGACAGAGATTAGTAGTCACGGGAACAATGGAGGACATTAGAGAAGTAATCTCCACTCACCACAACCCGCCTGTTCACGGTCACCCAGGAATAGCCCGCACAATCCAACTGGTGGGACACCATTACTGGTGGCCTACGATGAAACAAGACGTTATGACATACGTACAAGGATGCGCCGAATGCCAGCAACATAAAGTCAATACACACACAACAAAAGCACCACTACAACCGATATTCCCAAAATTAGAAGCAACACCATTCGAAGTAGTATTGTTGGACTTTATCACCAAACTCCCAGTGTCGCAGGGGTTCAATTCCATACTCACAGTCACTGATCATGACTGTTCAAAGGCCTCCATATTCATACCATGCAAAGAAGAGATCTCAGGCAAAGAAACTGCCATCCTATACGCCAAACATGTGGTCACTCATTTTGGTTTACCATCAAAAGTCATCAGTGACCGAGATCCCTGGTTCGCATCGAAGTTCACAAGGGAACTATGTCGTATTCTAGGGATGCAACAAAACATATCAACCACCTACCACCCACGAACGGACGGACAATCGGAGCGCACCAATCAGTGGCTGGAACAATACCTCAGATTCTGGGTCAACGAGAGACAAGATGATTGGACTCACCACCTAGCGATGGCCGAATTCGCACACAACAACTGAACTAACGAATCTACATGCGAGTCTCCGTTCAGAATTCTGATGGGATACCACCCATGCACTAACTGGACAGACATGACATCACTGATACCGCGAATCGCGGCCAGACTAGAACAATTGAAGGAGATAAGAAATGTTACGTTCGACTGGACGTATCGACTCGACTTGAGTAGCGAGCGTGGAGTACCGATTATGCGAGGGGTTCGTGTGTCGATGTTGGCGTAGCGATTGCCAAACCTCCCCCGATGAGGGCCGTGGATATGGCGACGACAGTATGCGAGAGCGTAGGGTATTACCCTAGGCGGAGTAGTGAATATACGAGCGATGGAATGGATACAAAGTATCTCCGATCGTCATAGAAAAGAAGGTTGGAACTGACAAGTCGACTGGACTTGGATGCAGCCCGCAGGGTGTGACAGTGTGAAGTCGATGAGATTCAAGAACTCGGACCTAAGGTCCTTGTCCGTTAGAAGTACATGTTAAATACGAATCGAGCTACGCCACTACTGGAAGCTGCTGTACTAGGGTCGCCACCAATACTACTAGTACTTGTACTAGTATGATGTCATATGGAACCGCGCCGAACGAGATAGAAGATGGTTAGTAAGTAGTCAGGAGTCACGGGTACGAGAGGGCGCGCGGGGCGTAAGAAATATGAGTCAAAATGTGAAAATGGTCCCACTGATAGTCCATGTGATACGGGAGACTGTGGCAAAAGTTCAGGCCAAACGGTCAACGTATGTGACACGCGTGGCTAATCGTAACATCACCTCCTTCCTAGGTGGAACGTCCGCGTTCCTGCAACGCCTCGATCTTGGTGAGCACCTCGTTAAGCAGGGCCACTCGACGCTTCTTCTGTTTCTTGTTCACTATGGCAATCCTTTCAACCGCATCAGCTTCCTGAAGACGTCGTACAGTGGCCCACGAGTCGAGCATGTTGTCTGACACCCGCTTCTCCAGATCCACCAGATCTTGGGCCAGTCGTCGTCCTTCGAGTTCGGTGTACCGGTACCGACAAACTTTGGCTTTGAGAGACTGGTCACCGTCCCAGTCTAAAGCCATGTCGACTTCTTCGCGGAAGGGATACCCTCCCTTGAGAAGGTACAGGTCAGCATCCGCGTAGTGAGGTACGGTCTCTAGATCTCGACGTGGTGTAGCCAGTAGTCGACTTGTATACAACTGTGGATCTCCAGACAGGTAACCCTGCACAGAGGGATCGTCACCAAAGGTGACCTTGGTGTACTTGGCCGGCCACTTGACACCATAGCCATCAGAGATCTGCATGGGTACATAGTCAGTCCCCCGGTTCACGTTGAACCCGTCTGGCGGCGGTGTAACGCGGCCCTGAGCTTCCCAGTCGTGCTTCTCGTCACGCGTCGCCCAAGGGTCTCAAGTGAAGTCAGGAGTGTAATATCCTCCTGATCCTTCTGCGCTTGGGTTAGGCGGTATCGTAACGGCTTCTTGGCTCGTCGTCGGGTAGGGGTTTGTGAGTGGTACTGGGGAAGAGGAATATGTCCCCCGCTGGTCTGTATGTATCTGTCCCACACCGTCGTACTCCGGAGGTGGTGGTATGGGGAGTGGGGGAGTGGAGGCTGTGGAGGTGGTGACGGCGAGGGGCTCGTGAGTGGGGACAAGCTCTGCGGTGTGAGTGGTGTAAGCGTCGACGTGTGCTTGGATGCCTTGCTGGAGGAACTCGATGCGAGCAAGGGGATCGGAGTCGAGGGTGAAGGGGGTAGGGGGTCGCCGTTCACGTTGGACCCGGATGGCGTAGTCTGCCATTCGGGACTCGTTGTCCGGGTCGATCTCTTCAGGAGAGGGGGCACAAGTACTCGTACCGTTGGAAGTGGTGGGTGTGATCCACGAGGAGGGGACGTAGCTGAAATAGCGTAAAGCCTCCTGGACGTCGGGGTCATTGAACTCAGATCCAGATATGGCAAATACTGCCCCAGGAGAGTCGGGGGTTGTTGGTCGGGGAGAGGTGGGGTCGACGGCTGTGATGCTGAGTTCATCTGGGGAAGTTGTCATGCTAGGGTCTGGGGAATTAGCATCGGTATGCAGTCTCCTTATATGCGTGTCGTTTCGAGTCTGTTGATACTTCTCCACTGCCTCATTAGCGCTCATGTCATCCCAGTTGACCCACTGATTTTCTGCGTCGGGGTATCCTCTCCACTTAACGAGGTATTGGAGTTTACGCCCTCGTCCATATCATCTTGAGTCAAGGATTCGCTCTACTTCGTATTCTTCTTCTCAGTCCACTAGGTCAGGTGGTGGTCTTTTGAAGTTTCGTCCATGGAATTCTGTTTCATGATAAGGGGTCAGGAGGTCAACATGAAACACGTCGTGAATCTTCCATTGGGGTGGTAGTTTCAGTTGATAGTTGACGGGCGATAGTACCTTAATAATTTGAAACGGTCCATGCCTCTTCGGGGCTAATTTGGCTGATGGTTGATCTATCCTTAGATTGCGCCCTTCCAACCATACCATTTCTTGTTCTTTGAATGTCTGCCCCTGACGCCTAGCTTGCGCCCATCGGCCTTGCGCTTGCCTTATTGATTCTTCCGCTTTCTCCCGTGCTTGTTTCCATTGCTCCATACGTAGGGCCAGATTAGGCATAAGGGATACACTCTCCGTTATCCGCGCTTTCAGATTATGTCCCATAAGGATTTGAAACGGGGACATCCGAGTGGTTTCGTTCTTCCACGAGTTATGAGCGTACTCAGCAAGTGGCAGGTAGTGACACCAGTTATCTTGCTGTTGGTTGACCCAAAACCGAAGGTACTGTTCGAGCCATTGATTAGTCCTCTCCGATTGTCCATCGGTTCGTGGATGAAATGCCGTAGAAATGTTTTGTTGGATTCCCAATTGTCTACAGAGGGTTTTCATGAATCTGGACGTAAATCTTGGGTCTCGATCACTGATGACCTTATTGGGAAGTCTGAATCGAGGGAATACATGTTGGAAATACAGTTGGGCTACTCCTTCCGCGTTTATGGTTTCTTGGCAAGGGATAAAGATCGCCATCTTGGTACAATCGTGATCTGTTATGGTCAGGATCGAATCGTGCCCTTCAGACTCCGGAAGCTTGACGATAAAGTCCATTGCTACTGTTTGGAATGGTAATGCCTCTGGTACTGGTGTGATAGGTAACAAGGGGGCCTTTCGCGCTTGGGTGTTAACCTTGTGTCTTTGGCACTCGGCGCATCCTTTGATGTATTGATGCACCTCCTGAGTTAGCTGCGGCCACCAGTAGCTCTCTCCTACGAGGCGAGTAGTCCGTGATATCCCTGGATGTCCGAACGCCGGTGGATCATGATGGTCTTTGATCAGTGCCTTACGTTGTTCTCTGTCGGCAGTGACTACCTTGCGCCCTCTTTTGTACCACACTCCGTGTTCCTTTTTTAGATTATGGGCCGTGATCCAAGGTGTCAAGGTTCGTAAGTTCTGATCGAACAGTTCTGGTGTCGTGATTTCGAGGGTGTTGGTGCCGTGAATAAACATACGCTTGGGTAACACTATGACTTGGTCGTTATCGTCTTCTCCTTGTCCATAATCGGGTCGTCTTGACAGGGCGTCGGCTCTTCCATTTGTCTGTCCTGCGACGTGTTTGAGCGCGATATTGTACTCCGATAGTTCCAATACTTCTTGTGCTACACGTCGACTGATCCTTTGAGGGGCTCGCCAGTATTGTAGGTTCGCATGATCTGTATATACTGTTGTTTGGTGTGGTGACCCCGCTAGGTATTGACGCCAATGTCTGAGGGCTTTCACGATTGCCAGGAGTTCCAGGTCGTATATGTCGTAATTTCGTTCGGCCTCCGATAGAGTGCTTGAGTAATATGCCACTGGATGTCGTTTCTGATCAGGTCCTCGTTGGGTTAGAACGGCTCCTAGTGCGAATCCAGACGCATCTACTTCAAGTTCAAATGGCTTCCTCAAATCGGGTTGGACCAGTACTGGTTCTGATGTAACTCGACGCTTTAGTGTTTCGAACGCTTGTTGTTGTTGTGTACCCCAATTCCATGTGTGATCTTTCCTAGTCAGGTTGTTAAGAGGTCGTGCCAGATGGGCAAATTGGTAAATGAAAGGGCGGTAAAAATTGCAGAACCCTAAAAACGATCGGACCTGTTTTAGATTAGTGGGTGTCGGCCAGTCTTTGATGCCCGAGATTTTGACAGGGTCCATGCGTGTCACCCCCTTCTCAAGGATTAGCCCCAGATAATCGACACGTGACGCCTCCCATGTGCATTTTTCTGGTTTGAGGTACAAGTTGTTCTTTTGGAACACTCTAAGAACATCTTTGACCGCTGTTCGGTGGTCCTGTAGGGTAGTTGTTGTCGCAATGAGTATGTCATCCATATAGATAATGATTTCAGTTCCTTGTTTTGTATGTTCCTCTTGGACGGATCGAAAGATATGGTTCATCATGTTCTGGAATGTGGCGGGAGAATTTGTAAGTCCGAAGAACATGACGGTTGGTTCAAAAAGCCCATATTTGGTCTTGAATGCTGCCTTATGTTCGTCTCCCTGTTTGATCCGTATGTTATTATACCCCCATCGCACATCGAATTTTGTAAATATATATGCGTCTTTCACTTGTGCAATGAGCTCAGGGATCAAGGGCAGTGGGTACTTGTTTTTGATGGTGTATTCGTTAAGCTTGCGATAATCTTGAACCGGTCGCAGTTTTCCATCTTTCTTCTTGATGAAGAAGAAGGGTGACGCATATGGGGATTTGGACGGTCGGATGTAACCTTTCTGGAGTTGAGTTGAGATAAACTCCTTGAGAGCATCATCTTCAGTCCCTGTCAGAGGATACGGTTTGCAGTTAATCGCTTTGGGGGCTCCGTCTTTTAGTTCAATCGCGTGATCCCATTCCCTGGATGGGGGAAATCGTTGCGATTGTTTTTCATCAAACACCGCTGCAAACTCCTGGTATTCTGTTGGTATTTCCTTTGATAGCGGGCCTGCTGCTGCTTGAGCTAAGTCACTCGCAATGGTTGCAGGGCGACTACATTCTTCTTCCAATTGTCGTACAACCTGATCTTTTTCAACGTCTGAGAGGGTGGTGGTATAGGTTCTTGATATTGTGGGTCTGACCATCAAGTTCCTCCAATTTAGTGAGCGCACAACCACTGGTAGAAATCTTGTATCAATGGTGCTGCTCTTCCAATGGAAGCGTGGTTCAAATGTGGACAACCAGGGGTATCCCAAGATAAGATCTTCAAGACCTAGATCCGTAACGAGAAATCGCATTTGCCTCTCCTGACTTCCTGTTCGAACTTCTAGATCGATATAGTCTGTCAGCATCCCTGCTCGATTATTGGTCCCGTCAATATTCCAGATCCTTCGAGGTCTATCCAAACGTTGGGTTCCAAGTCCTAGTCTCTTGATTAGTCAGGGGTCGATTGTTACGCTCAGACCCTACGCCAACCCACAAACAGCGCAAGTGTTTGCACGAACATTGGAAGAACTGCCACGATTACCCAGAGGCGCATACCTGGGAGGCACGTGATCAAACAGACATCGAAGAAGAAGAGGCCGTACGCGCACTCGTAGCGGCAGAAGACGATAGTTATCTAGCCTATGAAGAGGCGTGCAAAGTCCGCCAGCTCGTGAGTAACATGATAGCTCGCGGTAACACCCCAGATGCTGGCAGGAAGGTCATTACAGGACGAGCGAGGATCACGTGACACGGTCATGTGATATAACCCCCGGGTCACAGGATCTGACCTAAGCAATAAGTCAGGGGGGCGCAAAGGATGGAATAGTCCCGGGTCGCAGTACGTATCCGACCTAACTAATAACTCAGGGGACGTTGGAAGAAGCCATGGAATTGGCGGAAGACAGTTGTGTCCCGAAGACGACCAACGACGACAAATAGTGATTGTGTGGTGTAAGACCAGCGGCTTGATGTTGGACGGTTCCAGCGGGCCGGGGTTTGATCCCCTTTCAGGAAAGTGTTATTGATGGATTAGTCCAAGGAAGCGCCTGTGTTAGCGCCGAGACCATTGCTTACTGATGCATGGTTTGATTACTGTTGTGGATGACATTTTCCCCTTATCCTTACTCATTGATTGGTGATTTCTTAGTGTCGCTTAGTCGCGCACTTACTCATGCTTACTACTGTGATTACTGATGTGATTAGACATTCGCTTATTGATGTGTGAGTCATCCTTTGTGATCATTACTCATACTATATGTGTCGGCTTCATATCTTGATGGACACTTACTATAAATACTGTATCAGCTATGCTATGGTTCGATAGCTTAGTTGTCTTGACATCCACCTGTATTACTCTCAGGAAGTGCAGACAGTCTTATAGCAGAGTCATTGTTCCCTTTGACTATTCGTGTTGCCAACCTAAAGTGTTAGGCGTTGCCACTTGTAACGAACTTCAAGCTAGGCGGTATTAGGGGACCTTCTTGGTTATTCGCCCTTTACAAGTCGTACAAAGCATTCCAGAGTTCAGAAGCCGGTCGCTTTGCTCTGTATTGAAACAAGGAAGACCCATCGGATCCAAGTCGGATCAACGTTCAGTGGAAACGTTACATCGATGAAATTATCGGTTGCCCCCGAATCCACCAGTATCTTTTTGTCGGCCATTGCACTCTGCGTTCGAAATGAAACAGGGATTTTCATACTTCGATAGTGGGTAATGTACACGGAGTTACAGAGTGTGCGAATAGCTCTTGCCCAGGCCGTTGGGTTTGAGCTCACGAAAAATCCTTCCCCATAAAGACCTCTTGAATGAGTCGGTCTTTGTCATCGTCTTCCAGTTCTTTAATGGCTTCCACCAGTTCCTGAGCGCTCGGTTTCTTATCCGCCTTTGTCTTAGCACTTTGCACTTGAGCGTCTTCCTCTTGAGGACTAGCTCGCGCTTGGGACGTTTGTGACTTCGACAGGCAGTTGCGACTCATATGACCAGTCTTGCGACAACGGAAGCACTTTCCTTCGGTCATTAATTGAGTACGCTCGTCATCTGTTAGTGCTGCCCTGGCTCGAGTGCGACCCGCGGAAGTGTCCATCGCGTTGTCATCTTTCTTTTTCAATGCTTGCTGCCACTGAGGTTTGGTAAACTTCTTTTTCGTGTCATTCTGGAAGCGACTGGTGAGATAAAGGTATTTCTGGTGTTGTTTGCGTGCTTCGTCTACCCAGTCTTCGAAACTGACAAGGTGATCACCGAATTCGATGACCTTTCGGTGGAGGGCATTGGGGAGTCCTCCTGCGAACATCTCAATAACCGCAGATTCTTGAAGGTCATGTCCTGCGAGTCACGCAAGTTTTTGAATCCTGCGACGTACTCATCGAACTTGCCCTCTTTCATGCAGTAAACTTTGAGTTCGTTCTTCGATTTTTGAGCCACCATGGTGTCAATGAATGCGTCTTTGAATCGATCGAGGACTGTAACCCAAAGGTACTCGTCCCATATAGTGGCTCCTCCTGCGATTTGATCGTGGAGCCAAGTTACTTGTGCTCCAGTCCATTCGACAATGTATTCCCCTTTAACATAGGACAAGAAAAGCATGGTACGGGTGAAGGGGCGTTGCATTGTGTCGGTGTTCCAATTGAGTCCTCGATAGATATTCCATTCGAGGAGAAATTGTTCAGTTTTGTCTCGATCGCTGTTAAAGGTTTGGGGGTCGTTGCCAACTAACTTTCCATTAGTTCCCCGTCCTCTGGCTCCCATATTTCCCCCTCCTCCAGGCCCTCCATGGGGTGGTCCTGGATCGGGGTTACCGCCTCCTCCTCCTCCGGGTAGAGAACCGATATGAGCAGGAAGAGGTCCTCCTGATGGAGGATCACCTCCTCCTCCTCCTCCGCTTGGTCCTCCTCCCGATGGGAATCCTGGGGTACTCCAAATCGAGCAGTTCGGCCCAATACAGTCGTTGGAGGGACAGTGGTAGTTGTTGCGATTTGTGACATTGTATAAGCCAACGTTGGTAAACCGGAGACAGTACGGGTTCGGGTAGTGGAAACTTGCGTGGGTACGTGTTCAGCCAATCGAGCAAGCCTTGTTTCTTCGTCTTCTTGTTGTGATGTAGTGGGAATTTTGACGTCTTCGTCTGATGCGTCTCCTGCGTCTGATGTGAACTGTAGTCGTTCTTCTGGTGCATTGTCTTGTTGTCCGTCAATGGGACCCCACTCTGATTGATCAACCTTTTCTGGTTCTGGGATAGAGAGCTGCAGCTGGTGTAAGGAATCGGGTGGTCGGGTGATCTTCCAGTCGCCACTTCGTTGGCTTCGTTGGGCTGTTCCCCACTCGAATGTATTGAAGTCGAATTCGACTGGAATATCAATTTGTTCAAATTGACTATGGGCAAAGTAGCCGGAGCGTGTAGCGTCAGGGTCGTCCTTCCAGAATGCTCCCTTGAGAAATCTGACAGGGATGTTTCGTTCGCCTCTTCGCTCGATTCATTCGTTTGTTGGGTACGCCACGGTTGAGGAGAGGTCCGAGTTAATGTTACGTTTGACTGGACGTATCGACTCGACTTGAGTAGCGAGCGTGGAGTACCGATTATGCGAGGGGTTCGTGTGTCGATGTTGGCATAGCGATTGCCAAACCTCCCCCGATGAGGGCCGTGGATATGGCGACGACAGTATGCGAGAGCGTAGGGTATTACCCTAGGCGGAGTAGTGAATATACGAGCGATGGAATGGATACAAAGTATCTCCGATCGTCGTAGAAAAGAAGGTTGGAACTGACAAGTCGACTGGACTTGGATGCAGCCCGCAGGGTGTGACAGTGTGAAGTCGATGAGATTCAAGAACTCGGACCTAAGGTCCTTGTCCGTTAGAAGTACATGTTAAATACGAATCGAGCTACGCCACTACTGGAAGCTGCTGTACTAGGGTCGCCACCAATACTACTAGTACTTGTACTAGTATGATGTCATATGGAACCGCGCCGAACGAGATAGAAGATGGTTAGTAAGTAGTCAGGAGTCACGGGTACGAGAGGGCGCGCGGGGCGTAAGAAATATGAGTCAAAATGTGAAAATGGTCCCACTGATAGTCCATGTGATACGGGAGACTGTGGCAAAAGTTCAGGCCAAACGGTCAACGTATGTGACACGCGTGGCTAATCGTAACAAGAAACCAGGCACAAGAGCAAATGTGACGGGCGCAACAGTCATGGGTCAAACACCGTGATACCCCTAGATATCAGATAGGGGATAGGGTCTGGCTCAAAGGGCGCCACTTGTGAACTAACCAACCAACCATGAAGCTTGCGCCCAAAAGACATGGGCCATTCAAGGTCATCCAGGCGATGTCTCCTGTCAACTATCGACTCGAACTTCCCACACAGTGGAGCATCCATGATGTCTTTCACACAGACCTCCTCACACCTTACAAAGAAACGCTGATTCATGGTGTAAACTATCAGCGCCCACCACCTGAACTGATAGGAGACATGGAAGAATATGAAGTCAAAAAAGTACTAGACTCGAGAAGACATGGGCAGGGGCGCAAACTCCAATACCTAATCAAGTGGAAAGGATACGCTGACTCAGACAATCAGTGGGTCCTGTGAAACAATGTTCATGCGGAGAAAGAGATAAGGAAGTTCAAACGGTCCAACCCGAAGGCTGAAATTCACTTAAAAGCAGCCCTAACAGAACGAACAATATCTCCATCACCCATTAACATGTCTCATGTCCCTCTCACCATTGTCAACATTGACGACATCCCCTATGTCAACACCCTCACCACCTACGACAACAACAACAACGTGGACGACCGCTTCTGCTCAGTGGTTGAACACATCCGAACAGTTGCCGAGCGAGATTGAGCAGAGCAAGAGCAGCAAGAACGGGACTTGGCCGAGGCTCGCCGGCAATTCCCCACACCCGCAAGCAGCCGAGTGGAGGACGATGAGGAAGGATTACCAGCTGATGAAGGAGGTAATGGCGGCATGGAGACTGGATCAGATAGTGAAGAGGACGATGATGGAGAGACGGATGAGGATACAACTGCTGACGAGGCAAGTATCCTCCAGCCCTCCACCACCTTCACATCGACTACCACTGTCGACCGCTACGACAGTGACGACTCATCCAATGAGTCCTACCACAACACCCGAGTCGTGTGCACCAGGTGTGACAACCCAATCAACTACTGTCACTGCATCCCAGAACCCGTACCACCGTGACTGGAGGGAGACATTACCAAAGAAGCCGATGAACATGTATCGCAGCCGCCCCCCATTGCTGTCATATATGGGCCCCTGGCGGACAAGGGATATGCAGCGCGAGGGTTACCTCCCTACCGTGAGGCCCACGACCCGTCCCCCATCACTACGCGCCGAATGCATGTGTTGAGGCACCCTCTCCGTCCCATATCGCCTACCCCAAACGGGTTTGTCCTCAACAACAGGATGAACTGGGTACCCATGGTGATCGAGCACGAGGGCCGACGCATCCCCGCCAAATACATACAAGTTAGAATGCTCAACAACCCAGAGGTCTTCGGGACTATGGGAATATACGCACCAATCTACAGAGGGGACATTCACGCCAAGCCATGTCGAGACATGGGACCTGCAGCTGAGTATAGCCGTGAAGAGCTGCAGTACCTCCGCGCTGACTTCCGGGGAAAGCGACAGGTAGACGAGGCCCTTGCTAGGCTGGGGGACATTTCCCTGGCGGCTGAAGTGAGGCGCTACTGCGTGTCCCAGGAGGTCATCAAGGAGCTGGAGGTGGCTATCAAGAAACTCGAGGACGACATCTTCATCCATGTCGACCGATCACAACATTCGGTGGCACGGTTGGGTCGGGCTCACACCCTGCGGAGGATACGAGACGAGCACGAGACGGATGTAGGACTAACCACAGTGCCCAATTGGGTTGTCAAGCGAGGGCGCTCACCCTTGTGAAGGGGGTGATGTAACGTTCGGACTAATAAGCGGGATGACAAGTCGCTCCCAAGTGCTTACTCAGTAGGGGATTGGACTTACTCAGCGTACTGTAAGATTACTGATGCTCTTAGTGAGCAATTACCAAGCAATTAGTAGTAGTAGTAGTAGTGGCGGCATCACTAATGAGAGTGAGCGCCTTGTAGTAAGCCGTTATAAGGAAGCTGTCGACTGATGTGGTTGACAGTTTGGATTTCTTGTTACCTTCTCAGACTTGTAACAAAGGACGTGTTTCCTCTTCCACTTCGGGCAAGCAGGCCCTCAGTTGTATCAAGCGAACAAGCTGCAGTTACACGAAGACATTGGAACTCCGCCTTCATGCGTTGAGATGTTGCCCAGCCATCGTGCTTGAGGCCTAAACTTCGCTAAGTCACCGCGTTCACACTTCAACGCCTAAGTCAGGCTTACATGCAGCGTGCACATTACAGCGCAGTAGTGTTTCCAGCCATGTGCCACACGGCGTCTTCATTAGCATCAAACACCAACCTTGAGCCACGCGACACAACTGACAGATCCTTCAGTGACAAGTTTACCCAAGCAGCAAGGGCTTTCAACTAACCACTTTTCAGTGCCGCAGCTAGGCAATGAGGACGACGTGCCAGACGATGCCCACCAAGACAGACTTGGAGGTACGATTTTCACTCCTTATTTTGACACATTTCACCGATACACCACACATGACAGGCAATAGTGCCGATGAAATAGACCACGTGGGTGATCCCACTGACTTGGATCAAGATGATCCTGCTGACATCGTGGATGCTAACACATTCGAAATCATCTCTGCATTCGTTAGTCCTGTCACCCCAGAACATATGCAATCTAGTGAACCCCATTTGCCAACACCACCTCATTTGCCAACACCACCCCATTCGCCAACACCACCCCAAGATGACATGATTGAGCCCAAAGCACGCAACGCAGAGATGACATCAAATCTCATCATTGATCACTTCACTTTTGGCCTCCCTGGCGCTCAGCTTTCCAGTGCATCTCAGGCATCGGCCTTCGAGTCAGCGCGCAATGGGCTGGGAGATTCAATATGGGCACCTTTTCAATCCCAATGTGACTGGGAGCTTGCACGTTGGGCAAAGACACACGGGGCAACATCTACGGCACTGACGGAATTACTTGCCATCCCTGAGGTATGGGAACATTCCCAAGTTCCGTTGCATCACTAACATAGTACGGAAGGTTGTTGAGAAGCTCGGACTCTCATACAGCACGAATAAGGAGCTAAACGCTATCATTGACAATGTGTTGCCTGGCCCACCCCCTTTTCAATGCATGAACCTTAGCATTGGAGGCAAAGAACTTGAATTTCATTATCGCAAAATTATTCCATCCATCCGATCACTCTTTGGTAACCCTGAATTGCCCGGAATCTCATCTATGCCCCAGAGCGGCACTACACTGATGCTGAGCGAACATGCCGTGTCTATAATGAGATGCACACCGGTGACTGGTGGTGGTCCATACAGGTGTGTAATTGCCCATCTATCCTGAGCTCTTACTCTTACAATCAATTACAAGATGTCCCTTGAGGCGCGCAACCCCGGTGCAACAGTCATCCCAATTATCATTTCCACCAACAAAACACAGCTTACCCTCTTCCGGAATAAATCAGCTTATCCTGTATACTTAGGGATTGGAAATATACCCAAGGATATTCGCCGAAAACCTTCACATGCCGCACAGATGTTAGTTGGTTACATTCCAACAACCAAACTAGGGACTATGACAAATAAGGCTGCACGCCGTCATGCACTTGCTAACCTCTATCACTCATGCATGGGCAAGCTGCTAGACCCTATCCAGTATTGTGGAGAAACTGGGCTTCCCATGCTGAGCGGCGATGGGACATGGCACCGCTGCCATCCCATCTTTGCCACTTTCGTCAGTGACTACCTGGAACAGACACTGGTCACATGCACCCTCAATGGCTGCTGTCCGAAATGTGTGGTCTCGGAGGGTCAACTTGGCGATCACGAACACTTTCCTGCTTGGAACTATGCAGACACCCTCAACACCTATGATCTGGCTAATGAAGATACCCACCAGTTTCATGCAGCTTGTCGCATGAAAGGGCTGAAACCCGTTTTCCGACCATTTTGGTATTTGCTCCCTCTTGTTGACGTGTTCCTGTCCATCACCCCAGATGTCCTTCACCAAATCCTTCAGGGCATTGTCAAGCATATCACTGCATGGATATCAGATCCTGCTCTCTTTGGGAACGACCAAATCGACATTTGCTGCCATGCCATACCACCAAACCACCACACCACACTGTTTCCGAAGGGTATCACAACGCTCTCACACGTTTCAGGCAAAGAGCACAAAGCCATGTGCCAGTTCCTCCTCAGACTCATTGTTGACCTTCCTCTTCCAGGCGGGCAAGCTGCATCACGCGTATTGAGAGCTGTGCGTGCACTCCTTGACTTTGTTCACCTAGCACAGTACCCCTTGCACACGAACCAAACGCTCGATCGTCTTGAGGAGTGTCTCAGGCGCTTTCACAAGAACAAGGCTGTGTTTGTCGACCTCGGCGTGCACACACATTTGAACATACCCAAGTTCCACAGCCTCCTCCACTATCACCAGTCCATCACTCTATTTGGCTCAACTGACAACTACAATACAGAGCAGTCGGAGTGCTTGCACATCAACCTGACAAAAAATGCATTCCGCATGACAAATAAAAAGGACGAGTATCCTCAAATGACAGTTTGGGTGGAGCGGCGTGAGAAGATTCATAGACACAGTGCCTTCATCAAGTGGCGGCAGCAAGACTATCCAACAGACCCATCAACTTCAATACCAATAGAGCCTTTGCAAATTCACCCACGGTATCTTAAGATGGCCAAAAACCCTACAATGAAAGCCACATTTGGGGAGCTAGCAACTAAATACGGCGCGATCAATTTTCAAGATGCTTTGGCCGACTTCATCGCCTCGATGAACTACCCAGGTGCCTCAGGAGCCACACTGCACAACCGTGCAGCTAACACTCTTATTCCATTTCAGTCAGTTCCCATTTTTCATAGATTCAAATACACTTCTAGCAGCAACTTGGAAGATTTGGATATCATAGATTGCGTGATGGCTCGGCCAGAGCACAGGGATGCACATGGGCATGTGGTACCCTCACAGTTTGATACCGTGCTCGTTCGCGGTAAAGACCAAGACACAAGGCATGGAACTAATGGTGCATACCAAATAAATCTCAATATCTACATATAATTAACCATTTTCAGGTAACCGGATAGCACAGATTCAGGCATTTTTTCAAATACCAAGCCAAGTGGTTCACAACGTATTTTTAAACAACACCACCCCATCTTACCTTGCCTACGCAGAGTGGTTTTCACCACTGCCTCAAACGCCAGATGTTAACCACCTTATGTATAAGGTGTCTAGATCAACACATGGTGGTCGTCGGCATGCATCAATCATTCCCGTGAACAGTATTATAGGCAGCGTGCATCTTATTCCACACTTTGGACCAGTTGTTCCCAAGGAATGGCGCAGTTTCTCGGTGCTTGAACTGTGTAATACATTTTATGTAAACCCATTCAGTTGTCGGGATAATTATCTTAGATTTGAGTAACTAGTCAATAATGTAGATGCCATTCAGCTGTCGTGAGTTAAGCGCGCACTATTTGTTGATTAGTGACGGACTATCTTAGTCTATCCCAAACATTTCATTTATCACTAATTTGAACAGGTACTATCTCTCGCTAGCACCCAAGGGTTTTCCTGATGTCTGAAGCCATTTCTGCAGGCATATGTATCTGTTCATCCTCAGAACTGTGTATTACCCACAAATCCCAGATGTGGATCATGCAGTTTTCATAGAACAAATGAAATGGGTCTAGTGGAAAGAATGATGGGTGAAGAAATGCAGGACTAGCTGCACACATTGTGAGGAGTGAGACTCCTGTACTCTGTACAATTTTTGAGTACTCATTTTTATTGGCTGCAGACTGGAGCCTTCTAACTGCCTCCCAATAAACTTTTTGGCCTCTCAATGGCAAGGCATCCAAATCAACAAGAGGGCATGATGAATTATATGTATTTTTCTCAGGTGGAGAAATTGGATAATATTGGCGCCTAGCACCACACTTAGAACAGGCCCCTTGAACCAAACTAAACCTATCACCATATAGGGCTGAATGTCCTGCCATCCCACTTAACTTGGCAGATCCAAGCATGTCTCCTTTCACAGCACAGATGTATGCCTTCAGAACAAAGTAGGATGAATCAACAGCATCCCAAGTCCAGATTTCAACACTGGCCCTTGCCATCTCTGCAAAGAGTGGGTATATAAAGGACTCAATGTTTCCAGGTGCAGCTGGCCCTGGGATAGCAAGTGGAATGATGACATTTGTTGCTCTATAGCACATATCTGGTGGGAGATTAAGAAGCACAAGAATTAAAAGCCACATATTAGACTGTTTTTTCATGGTGAGCTGAGCACCATCTGAAGAGATTGCCAATGCAGTGTCTCTTTTATCTCTAAACAATCCCAATTTCTTATAATGATGGTAATGTATGTCAGAGTTGGCAAACTCTGACTTTTTTGGTTTTACCCCTGCCCCATCTGCAAGCAGATCCAATGTCTCCTGCAAGACATGATCTCTGTGGCGCATCTCCTGAGAGGTTCCAGCATTGGCATAGTAAGCCTGAATGACTGGTGTAATGGGCATGTACAGCATTTTTACCCTTGGCTTTGGTTTAGCCCTGGATGAGGGCTGCTGTGGCTGAAAGTGTGGTTCATTACACACATTTCCCTTATTTTCATGGGAGCAGTGGAGGTCTGACTGAAAGTCCCCAGTAAATGCCATGCAGCTTTTGGGGCACATATCCACAAATAAGGGCTGAAGCCCTGCAAGACCCAAAGCTAGCTGTCTGACTCTGTAAAGGCTGAGGATCTTCTCCTCTGTAGCCTCTGAAAGCACCCTTGCATGGGCATCATATGCTTTCACTGTGCCATTGGACTCTTTCCAAGCAATGTAGTGCTGGAGAGACAATCTTTCTGCCCTGGATAGCTCAGGCTGTGATGGAGCCTGAGTAGGACAAGGAGGGAGGGTGTACCCATCCAACAGCTGTCCTTGAAGCTGGGTGACAAATTCTGGCAAATTGCCATGACCACTGCCACCACTGGCATCCTCAATATCAGGAAAACCCTCTGAAGCAAAGTCCTCATGCTCTGAAAAGCCATCATCCCCATACAGGTCATCTTCTGAGCCAGGGTCTGCACCAAAGTACGATGACAACAACATGGAAGCCTCTCAACTCTCTAGACAACATCCCTCCTGTCCCTCCACCATGGATCCTTCGTCTAGCAACTGCTCTCATGCCTCCCCTCCCTCTATTTCTCAGCCATCAGGTCTCCCCGCCCCAGTCATCGTGGGACTCACTCACAATGAACTTCGCCTGAATTTGGAGTTCATGAGATACGTGAACATGGTCAACATCCTTCTCAATATGCGGGATAAACCTGCCATTAATTGTAAGTTTGGCATTTCTTGTTTTTTTCCAACGCTCACTCACATTTAGTGTCACGTTGACATCGTTTTGTTGCTGACTTCAATGGATGACGAGGTCTCCGGAGTTTCGGACTGCTTACTAGTTGGTTATGACTACGATAGTAAGCATATATTAGTCATGGACACTTACGCGTCGCCGGTGTTTGGGTTTGCCGGTGTTTCAGGTATTATTAGAACGGACACTTACTCATTACTAGTATCGCTATACTAGGGTTTGGATTCCAGCTGCGCTTTAAAGCCAGCGCGTAACTGTATATAAGTTGTAGTATCAAGACCAAGGCTCTCTAGCTTGGTCTTCTCGAATCATCACCTTTTCTTGTAAACTAGTACCTCGGGTACTAAGTGATCCCTCTTCGCTATTCATCCTTGTGGACGCTGTCCCTTGTGATTTCGCTGAAATACCCAATATCTCTGATTTGGTGTATCGACAAGTCGTTACGTGTCTTTATCTTGTCACGCCTTTACAAAGTCGCCTAAGTCAGGCCAGCGTTAGGTGATAACGCTACATTAAGACCAAGCTATTCATTGTGGCGTCTCAAGATACAACCGCAAGTCGTTGGACGACATTCGGAGAGCCAGTCCTTTGGTTCCCACAAAGGGGAACGAGAACTGTTCCACAACGTTTTACCAAAAGTGCAGCGTGGACAACAGTTGACGACATCGAAGGATATTACGCCAGAAACGGAGAAGACGCATTCCTTCACCCAGTTGAGTTTGATAACGATCACCTTTGCTGGGTAGAATTACAGTGGTTTGATAGGGCTCGAGAGTGGGAAGGACGTCGAATTGCTCCCACCTCCTACGGATTAGACATCTCCATAAACGAACTCACTCGATCAGAAGCACAATCACTAGGAGCAATACTACCTCCATCCCCTACCACCATACCATCCGAGGCAGAATCGGTTCAACAGGAAGAACCAGAAAACATTACAATTCAAGAATCGCTACCCATCGTCGATCAACTGGCAAGGGTTACTGAACAGCTGCATATTAGTCCGGCTATGACTACCCAAACTACACATCAACTTGCAGGAAGAACGTTTACACTTGATGAACTAGCAGACTTACGCATCGCAGGGTCAGATCGACCAGATCCCCCGGATCAAGATCCTTTCCCAGGAAGAGGATTTCCTATCCGAATCCCACAGAACTGGAGGCCACAAATACCACCGGTTGGAGGACCACCGGGGGGAGGACCACCGGGCGGAGGATCACCAGGAAGAGGTCCACCAGGAGGAGGAGGTCCACCAGGAGGAGGAGGTCCACCAGGAGGAGGAGGCCCACCGGTAGGAGGACTAGGTGGAGTACCGGGACAACACAGTGACAAGTTATGGGGAAACGCTCCAAGCATATTTACTGGAGATCGGTCCAAGGTGGAAGAATTCCTTCTTCAATGGGAATTATACGAAGGCATCAACATCAATAATCCGATGATGGCAGTACCATTCCAAAAAGCTATGTTATTCCTCACCTATATACAAGGACCTCACGTCACCGAATGGGTAGGATCCATCAGCGCTTGGATGCGACTACAAGTACAAGTCAACCACATCGATCCCACAAATCCATGGTTATGGGATAGTGTCCAATTGTCGTTCAAACGACAATTCCGTGACACACTAAGAGAAGAAAGAGCACGAGCAGAACTCCGAAAAGGAATCAAAATGGGGAATCAGGATATCGACGCGTATGTGGCCAAATTCGAAAATCTAGTTCGTCTCGCTGGCTATCGAGTAGACGAGCCATTGGTGGTCGAACTATTCGCCGAAGGACTTCCTCGCAAATTATATGAAACCGTATACACCCTGGACAAACCTCAAACGTACGAAGAATGGCGGAACAACAGTATCCAACGTCACGGCGAATGGATTCATATGCAGAATAAGTTCAATCAATTCAAAACACAGGGAACACCATCGCGATGGCCCAAGGCTTTTCAACCCAATCGCAATCCAAACGCTATGGATACTTCTGCTGATCGTACTAGAACCAGGGGAAGATTGGCCAACGCGGAGCAAGTGTTAGAACAAGATCAAAAGGGACAATCGCCTAGGCAACAGTTCCTGAGGCAGGGACGTCCCCCATTTCAACCAAGAGAAGGGTTTTTAAGAAGGCAACAGCCGCCAGACCTAAGGGAAGTCGTTTGTTACAATTGTCAAAAGAAGGGACACCTCAGTCGCAATTGTACACAGCCTTGACAGCCTAGGACCAATGTAAGAAGCTCCGAAGTAGTGGATGACTGTAGCGAGGCAGGCGAAGACCTCCACATCGCCCAAATGGTGGCAGACGATAGAACGGCTACGCAGCGAAAGGACGACTGGCTGCGCATGGCAGCAGACGAGACGGACGAATTTAAAGACCTTGCCATGCAGGAGTTAATGGGAAGGAAGGATTTTGGGGACGCCTGAACCCAACGGCCTGGGTGAGGGCATTACGTTGTAACGCTGTATACATAACTCGCTTCCGTTCTATGCGAATTCCAGTACTCTGTCAAACACGTTACAACAAGGCCGACATCAAAGCTCTCGTCGATTCGGGAGCTACGGAAAATTTTATAAACGAACAATTTGTAAAGAAACTAGGACTGGGGAAGGCACGACTACCACAACCCAGAAAAATATTTAATATTGATGATACAACCAACAAAGGGGGGATGATTACCCATTACGTTGATCTCCAAGTACTCACCAAGGGAGATCATAGGGAAATGAGATTCCTGGTCACGGATATAGGAAGAGAAGACATATTATTGGGATATCCTTGGCTCAGCGCCTTTGAACCGGAATTCGACTGGAAAAATGGCAACATCCGTTCAAATGTCCATCCAGTCATTATCAAATCAATCGGACAACCCACAAACAAGCACACTCTATCCAGCGACAAAAAGAGCAGTATCATCGCCATCCTCCAATCTCAATGCTCAATAAAAGGAGCGGCCACTGAAATGGCCATTGCGGCAGGTCCCGCATCACAAACAACAATACCAGTCGAATACGAGGAATTCGAAAAGGTATTTAGCGAAGAAGAGTCTCATCGATTTCCCCCATCTCGGGAATGGGATCACGCAATTGAATTGAAGAAGGACACTCCCGATCATATCAATTGCTCCATCTATGACTTATCGTTGAATGAAGACGAAGAGGTGAAACGATTTATCACAGAACACCTGAAGAAAGGATACATTAGACCGTCGAAGTCCCCGTACGCATCACCATTTTTCTTTGTTAAAAAGAAGGATGGAAAACTACGCCCGGTACAGGACTATCGTCGACTAAATCAACATACTATTCGCAACAACTATCCCCTTCCTCTCATCCAAACTCTCATCAAAGATCTGAGCGGTGCTCACATCTACACGAAACTTGATGTTCGATGGGGGTACAACAATATTCGAATCAAAAAGGGTGACGAACACAAAGCAGCGTTCAAAACACCTTACGGACTTTTCGAACCAATGGTTATGTTCTTTGGGCTTACCAATTCTCCAGCCACGTTCCAAACGATGATGAACGCTATCTATAAGGACACAATCTCAAAACACAAACAACGGGGTACTATTATACGAGTATATATGGATGATATTGGTATCGCAACAAAAACCACCCTCGACGACCACATTGCCGCAGTGAAAGATGTGCTTCAAGTAGCACAACAATACGACCTCTACTTCAAACCAGAAAAATGCACCTTCCATGCTGCGTCCCTTGATTACCTGGGGGTAATCCTTGAAAAGGGGGTAACACGCATGGATCCCATCAAAATCACAGGCATCAAAGACTGGCCAACGCCAACTAAAGTCAAGGATGTACGATCTTTTCTCGGATTCTGCAATTTTTATCGCCTTTTTATCAGAGGATTCGCGTCGATCGCTAAACCCCTAAACAATCTCACCAAGAAAACAGCGGAATGGAGCTGGGGAACACAACAACAACATGCGTTTGAGACGCTAAAACAACGAGTAACAAGCGAACCGGTGCTGACACATCCGGTTTTAAAAGACCAATTCGAATTAGAAGTGGACGCATCAGGTTTCGCGGTGGGAGCTGTGCTACTTCAAAAGAAATCTGACGGCAAAAGACACCCAATAGGATATTATTCTGCAACACTAAACGCAGCAGAACGCAACTACGATATCTATGATCTGGAATTACTAGCCATAGTCAAAGCGCTTCGTCACTGGAGAGCACTATTGGCTGGATCCCCACACAAAATCAAGGTCTTTTCCGATCATATGAATCTGAAATACTGGAGAGAACCACAAAAGATTAGCAGACGAGTAGCCAGGGAAGTCCTTGAATTATCAGAATACGATCTGGAAATTCACCACATCAAAGGAACTGCAAATGGCCGCGCAGATGCACTATCGAGACGACCCGACTATAAACAGGGTGAAGAGGATAATGAAAATGTCACGGTACTACCCGATCATATATTTATCCGAAACACGACGACGCAAAGAACGGGAATGCCTAACCATCCTCAAGGCGTTTTAACAGTACAAGATATGACGCCAGCCAATCCCAGCGATGCCCAGGATGAAACAATCCTACGTCCATGGATAGACCCTCACAATTTAAAGAAGGTAAATGGGGTATGGTACAAACAAGGAAGACGAGTGGTGACCAAGGGAAGTAAAGAAAGAAGAGCGATCACAGAAGCTCATCATGAACCTCCAGTATACGGACATCCAGGTATCAACAAGACTATCAAGTTAGTAGAACGAAACTACTGGTGGCCGACGCTACGACCAGATGTCACCGCATACGTACAAGGATGCGCAGATTGTCAACGGCATAAAGTCAACAATCGACCTATCAGGGCGTCATTACAACCCATCTACCCAAAACCAGAAGCAATGCCGTTTGAAACGATCGCACTTGATTTCATCACAAAACTACCGGTGTCAGAAGGATACGATTCTATCCTCACGATCACTGATCACGATTGTACTAAAGCATCTATTTTCATCCCTTGCAAAGAAGAGATCAACGCAGAAGAAGTTGCAATGTTGTATCTCAAACACGTATTCATCAGATACGGACTCCCCACGAAGATAATCAGCGATCGAGATCCTCGATTTGCATCAAAGTTCACACGGGAACTTTGTAAACAATTGGGGATCGCACAAAATATATCCACAGCCTATCACCCTCGTACTGACGGACAATCGGAACGAACGAATCAATGGCTAGAACAATATCTCCGATTTTGGGTAAATGAGCGGCAGGACAATTGGACGCTATATTTACCCCTGGCGGAGTTCACACACAATAACTGGCCAAACGAGGCAACAGGGCAGTCTCCATTCTTCCTCTTGACAGGACATCATCCACGTGCTGATTGGAAAACGACTCCAACCCCTTTACCCCAAGTGGCGTTGCGGCTTGATCAGTTCAAACAGGCACGAGCACATGCCCAACACAGATAATCAAGGCCCAAAGGTCATGGGTTAAGCACAAAGAAACACCCAAATTCGGAATCGGAGACCTTGTATGGCTAGAGGGACGTCATCTGAGAACTCACCAACCTAGCGCCAAACTTGCGCCCAAACGACATGGACCCTTCAAAATCAACCAGGTGATGTCTCCAGTTAATTATAGACTGGAACTTCCCACGCAGTGGAGCATTCATGATGTGTTTCATATCGATCTTCTCACCCCCTATCGAGAAACTTCCTTTCACGGACCAAATTTCCCAAGACCACCCCCTGAATTAATCGATGGCGAAGAAGAATACGAAATCGAGAAAATTCTAGACCAACGGCATTTCGGAAGGGGAAGGCGCAAACAATATCTAATCAAATGGAAGGGGTACCCAGACTCGGAGAACCAGTGGGTCAGCGCCACTGACGTACATGCTCCACAAGCGATAGCTGAGTTCCAATACCTTCAAAACTCCGTCGTCTGCATATATAAATGTCCCTGCTCCCAGCGAAGAAGCTCATCAGTTCTTTCTTCGAACTACTATGAGCACTTCATCCTCTACCAATGACCACATCATCACTTCCTCTGCCTCTATTGCCTCAACTATCACTGAGGACATGCCCTCCGCAGCCGAGGTCGCCGCTGCCTTCAGGTGCATCGGTCCAGGGGATTTCATCCGAAACCCTGATGTATGCGGATACGACGCTGGAGGACTGGACCAAAACAAAGAGAAGGTGGCGACGGGAGCAACTCCAGAACGCCAGGAACTCCTTGTTGCACAAACGCTTGTCAAGTCCAAGCGTCTCGGACATCAGTGACGTGGTCCGAGTTTGCGGAACTTGTAAGCAATCCGCCCTGTCATGTCCAGGCCACCCTTGACTCCCACATCCACTACGATTGTGGAAAATCCGTCCATGAATGCGTCTGTAACGACAAGTTCCACTTCATCCCCCCGCCGCCAACGCCTCGATATATCAATGTCGAATCTCCTCTCGAGTTATCCTCGACCCCGCCACCTCATGGGGTGTTCACACCCGCGCATCCTCCGTCAACAAGAAGACGATTCCGACAAAGAAACGAAGATCCCTCGGCGGTTCCGAGACCCAAAGATGAAGGGGTATCACCTACTACGCCGCACACTCGTCGGGGACGTCGAGGAGGTGTGGCAGCAGCAAAAGGAAGCCCTTTCTTCCAGACTACCACGGAAGTGACGCCAACGTCGAGCGACAGAAGGCTAAGGACAAGGCCGAGGCCCCGGATGGGTTTCGAACTGAACATTCCTCCACAGTTCATTCCCCTTCCGTATGATTATAGATGGGCAACATACGGTCGCCAAAATACATCCACCTCAAACCAGGCAACAATACCATAGTCTTCGGATGTATGAAGAAGGAGGAGAGATCCAACAAGGTGACGTGCACGCCGCTCCCGACTTCGACGCTGATGCACGCGACTACATGCATGATCACTGAGATACTTGCGTAATGACTTCGGGGACGTCAATGGGTCGAGGC
>WITN01000262.1:0-102483 GCA_015025155.1 Lactarius quietus
CCTTGATGTTGAGAACAATGACGATCAGTTTGAGTACCAGTACTGAGCTGGAAATGTATGAATACCATCACTCTTTGCATCCAAGTCCGAATCCCATGAGTCAAAGTGGTCAACTTGCAGTAAGAGGACCTCCGAATTTTATCTCATCCTACTTCGTTACAGAGGCAATATGATCATGTCGCAACAACTATTATTCAATAAGATTGCAATATAATACAGAAAAACAAAGTACCGACAATACATATCTATCAGGGATATCACGACAGAGGAGTAAGTATCATACCATCATCACTACCGTGACAATACATGTGATCCGTCACTTTGCTCTATGATTTCCACAGGAATTTGGCGATGTTGAGATAGCGTGGTGATCCATATATAATTTGTCGCCATCTTTGGCAGACATGCACCAAATTTTGCCATGTCGTCATATGTTCATTGAAGTATAGGCCGGATAGACAGAAGGCAAAATTTTCTCAAAAAATATCATCTGGGAAAGTGTCGGCCATCGCTGCAGCTTTGTGACTTTTCTCTGTGCCATAAAGCTTAAAATTAGTGATCCATGTGAGTGCTGACCAGAGCTTAAATACATACCACAAGCGTGAGCCATTCCGAAATTCAAGCTTTTGCAAGGGCCATGTGTTGGTATTGAATAGGTGCCAGGAGACGATTCAGGAGAAACAGAGTTATTGAGCAGGGAGAATAGACATTGATGTTCATCAGTCGTCATCTTAGAGCCTGTCCGGCGCACGGTTTGTCGGACACGGTCTCAGCCAAAATATTCAAATTATCTTTTATTTTCCAAGCCTGACAATTTGACTGTCCGGTGCACTTTGCCATGATCTGAGCTGACAATATTTTTTCCGGTTGCCCAGCCAAAAATAAAAACAACTCTAGAGTCGTTTTTTTTTGAAATCTCTATCGATTTTACTGCTCAGACGTGACTGTGACCCCTCATTTATGAGGGCTATTACGTGATCGGTTTGATCAATTTCTGTTTATCGGCTTGGTAGTACACATGTTGTAACACATCGCTCGTGAATAAGTTAAGCTAGGACAGCTGATCCTACATAATTGTATATACATAACATGCTCCCATTTTCTTTCTACTGCTGCTTCTGTCCCTTTGTGCTTAATATTATGGAAGAAAAACAAAGGGAAGGGGGAAAGGATAGGTAGGATGCTTGCAGCACCAGTAGGCTCTTTACAACTTTGAATCACTCTCCAAGTCCGTGTGCACGTCACCGAGCTATTGAAGCTCAGTGACGACTTCATGTGGGCTCGTTACGTGCCACTTGGCAAGCGTGCGCTTCGACGGGTGTCTAACGCCAGTCGTGAAGATGTCCTTGGGTGTGACCCGCAGCTCGACACGCATATTCTTGTGGGTCCTTCAAGTTTCCTCTGCAACCAGTGAGACCGATAGCGGTGCTTTCATGGTGTACGGCAGGGGCCCCTCCGTGAACTACAATGCCCAGAACATGTCTTCATCAGTCTAATGTGTGGCGCAGAGAATATCAGCCAGGCTAGCAGGAGAAACTGGAGTGTAAGAAACGAACCTTGTCGTCACCTGCACAAAAGACAGATTGCACGTCAGGATTTGAGTACATAATGTGCTTAACAATGTCACCTTTGTTGATTGCAATCGGGTGGACCTCCAGGTTCTCCTTACCGACAAGGACTGCGAAACTGCTCAGTGATCATATAGTTTTGATTAGATAGTAACAATACCATTGATCGGCCATTTATGAGCGACGTTGTTCTCAAGCAAATCCTGGCATTGCCTGCACTGGAATTGTCTGGGAGATATCCACAGTCAGCACGCATGAGAGGACTTCATCTATGCCAGATTTACCCCCACTCTGGGTCTGTTGAATGATAGTGCCACATGATGGAGCTCTTCTTGACTTCGATATGGCTGCCTGTTGTGCACTCCGTATAATACTTGAACATCTCGAGCACCTTGCCCATCCAGCTCATATCCAAGCTTTCGGTCAACTTGGTCCATTTCGTGGAACCCAGCACGTGGATAAACACGCCATGTTCAGCGGATATGCCAGGTCTGCTGATGTGTTCGAAGTGCTGCTTGAGGAATGCACCATCATGGCCTGAGATGATGTATACAAGATTCTGCATGTGGCGTGTCCGCAGTGAGTGCCGTGCGTGCCATAAGGGTGTCCTCAGTCAGAACTGCCATTGAAGGTGTCTTTACGATCGGTGCCAGGGTGCCCTGTAGTGTAGTGGTTCATTGTCAGTAGACGTAGAAAGTGAAAGGGACAGAGGACGTACATCATAGTCAAGTAAGAAGAGGGAGTGGCGTTCGAACATGCAATGTGTGAGCAGAGCAGGGGTCTGGTGCACAATGCCCTGAAAGTCCATGATACCGAGAAGTAGCCTAATGAGTGTGATGGCCCATGTCTGTGACGTGTGAGTTGTAATGGCACTGTGCAGCTTGGCGTGCTGGATCACTTCTTCTGCGGTGCATACACTTACACTTGGGTGCATAACTCAGCCACGGCGAAGTCACGCTTAGTCAGTCATGTTGCGCAGCAACCAGCACAGCAAACAGTGTCATGGAGTCTCACCTTGTGAAGGTTTAGAGACTAATAGAGGTTTGTAGAGAGGAGTGCTCAAGTGTGCGTAGAGTGAACGACTTGTATTCTTAGAGGGGCTCTACTCCCCTCATTTATAGGAAAACCAGTCCCTATGGTCCACCCATGTCCGTTTGCGTAAAAGTGATGAGTAAAGGTGTCCACAATATCGCGTTTTCAGTGATGCCTGATTGTAACGTCCCGGGTCATAGTAAGTATCTGACCTAAGCCAATAACTCAGGGGACTTGGCGCGACGGACTATTACGGTACGACGATTGGTGTTTCATTGTATGATGACTGAGGCTATGACGGGATGATGACTGATTGTGTACTATACGATGACTGACGGGTTTGTGTTACGATTACTGATCATACGTGGACGATTATACAGCAGTAGTAGTAGTGGCGGTCTCGCTGACGAAGGCGGACTGCAGCGTAGTACTATATAAGGAAGCTATCGACTGTTGTGGTCGATAGCTTGGATTTCTTGTACACTTCTCATATCGAATCCAGAAAGCTCTCTCTCTCTCTTCGTCCCTTCGGACCGCGTTAGAAAGCAACAAGACTCCGCCTTCGTGCGTTGAGACGATACTCTGCCATCGTGCTAGAGTCAGCAGATCGCTAAGTCACCGCGTTCACATTACATTGCCTAAGTCAGGCTCACGTGCAACACGCACGTAACATTAAATCCAAGCTCTTCATAAAACCGAACGCCGTGGCGACTCTCAATACCAAAGACGGTTGGGACTTCGTACCCTATAGGATCGACACAAGAGAACGAGACGCACCTACTCGATACCTCATAGGGCGAGTAAGGTGGCGACACATACCAGACACCAGAAGATCCGAAGAGAACAACACCGGATATTACGCGGAAGCAGCCACCGCGCAAAGGTATCATCCCGTAGTATTCAACAGAGAACGCTGTTGCTGGGTCGAGCTCAGGTGGAGTAACACCAACAGCTACTTCGAAGCAACACGACCAGCAGCAGACGACCTAAACATAAACGTGCCACTGGTCAACGCACGACCAATTGATCAACAAGGACCGATAGACGGTCAAGAAGGGGACAACCTTGATTCGGAACCGCCAAGGACCGAATTCCAACTACGAGCAACAACACCAGCAGCATCTAGCCACACCAGTGAACGATCGCCGACCCCACAAAGTGTAGAACCCGAAGATATCACGGTACAATCACCGGAGATAGACGCATTAGCAGCGCGAACAGCTGAGTTACATATTCCCGAACCAATCAGAGGAATACCATTCAGCTACATGACTACCCAGACAGAAGTATCGCCACCTCGACTTGTTATCAACGAGCAAACAGGTCATGTACAACAACTACAACAAGAGGACATGGAAGCCGTAAACCGAGCCATGGGACCAGACGTTCCTGATGCACCAAGCATTCCCGAAGGAACTAACATGTTTTACGAATTCAGGATTGATCGCAATAGAGTTCCATCGCCGGAAAACAGGCCATTCCCGCCATTGCGACAACCAGGAGGAGGACCACCAGGAAGAGGAGGACCACCAGGAGGAGGAGGACCGCCAGGAGGAGGACAGCCAGGAGGAGGAGGACCGCCAGGAGGAGGACAACCTCTGGCAGGACCAGCAGTAGCCCACAACGCACACCAAGGGGGAAACAATAAATTCATCGGTAACCCACCACCCACATTCACGGGACAAAGATCACAAGCCGAGTCCTTCATCCTTCAATGGGAGGTCTACGCAGGAGTAAACGCAAACCATTCAGCCATGCTGAATAAGTATCAGAAAGCTATGTTGTTCCTCACCTATATTCAGGGGAACACGGTTAACCAATGGGTCATGTCTGCAAGTCGATGGCTAGTAAACGAAGTAGCCACGGGGACCAACCAATTCGACAACAGGTTATGGGAGAACCTGCTCAATGCCTTTCAAAGGCAATTCGGCGACGTTCTTAGCAAGGAACGAGCGCAGGCACAACTAGATGCCGGAATACACATGAAGGATCAAAAAATCGACGACTACATCGCCCAATTCAAACAACTCGTTCAACACGCGGGATACAATATCAACGCTGAACAGACACTCAAGTATTTCACCAGAGGACTACCAAGAGGATTGTACGAAACAATGTATCAACACGACGACCCCCGAAACTACGAGGAATGGAGGGAATCCGCCCTAAAGAGGCAGCAAAAGTGGATTCACATGCAAACAGTCCGAGGAAACCTCGACGCCTTCAAAACTGGGCGTAATACAGGAGGAGCACTAGCTAAGTTGCTCGCACCACTCCAAAATGACGACCGAATGGACACCTCTGCAGACCGAGTTCGAGGACGACTAGCAGAGGCAGAAGAGATTATGGCCAACCACCCCAGGAACACCAGGCCGCCGCAACCACCATTCCCACCACGAGGGGGATTCATTCAGAGACAGTTCAAACGGGACCACAGCCAAACGCAGTGTTACAACTGCCAGAAAATGGGTCACATCAGTCGCGATTGCAGGCAACCGAGGAAACGCCGCGATACACAAGTACGCACCACCGAAACCGCACAAACTAAAGAGGAGAAAGCGGCGGAATGGTTGCGAGGAGTGGCAGGGGACGATGAAGAAGTCAAAGACCTGGTCCTACAGCAATTGATGGGACAGGGTTTTGGAAACGCCTGAACCCGGCGGCCTGGGTGAGGGCAATACGTTGTAACTCTGTGTACATTATGCGCTACCGATCTATGAGAGTACCAGTGTCTATTCGCGCAAGTTATAACATGGCCGACATCAAAGCATTAGTGGACTCCGGTGCCACTGACAATTTTATCCATCCACAATTCGTGAAACGGATGGGTCTAGGACAACGGGCCTTAGATAAGCCCAAAAACATTTACAACATCGACGATACCACTAATAAAGCGGGACAGATCACACACTATCTTACGCTTAACGTGGAAACAGGAGGAACAAAAAAGGAAATGCGCTTCCTCATTACAGACATAGGAAAGGAAGACCTACTGTTGGGATACCCTTGGCTCGCATCCTACGAACCAAGGTTCAGCTGGCGACATGCCACCATTGACGAAAAACAGCTTCCTATAGTACTACGATCAATCAACCCAAACGACAGAAAAGCAGTACTCGCAAGGTTGCTCAACGAGGAGAAAAACGACGAAAGAGTGTCACGAATGTTCACAACAGACACAAAAGAACAAATCGTGGCAACAATAGAAGAACAAGTACATGGGCGACGATCAGCGGTCGAACTCGCGATTGAAGCCAAACAATATACCAAAGAAGTACACATACCAAAAGAATACCAAAAATTCACAACGGTATTCAGTGAAGAAGAAGCGAAAAGGTTCCCACCAAGACGAAGTTGCGATCACGCAATAGAATTCAAAAAAGGGGTACCTGATGTAATCGACTGCAAAGTATACCCGATGACAAGGGTAGAAGACGCAGCGCTGGACGAATTTATTGACGAGCAGTAGAAAAGGGATATATTTGTCCCTCAAAATCCCCGTACGCATCGTCATTCTTCTTCATTAAAAAGAAGACGGAAAGCTACGACCTGTACAGGACTACCGAAAGATCAACGAATGGACGATACGAAACCAATATCCGCTCCCCCTTATTGACGACCTAATCAGGGATCTTGGAGGAGCGCAGATATTTAGCAACTAGACGTCCGACAAGGGTATAACAATATCCGTATCAAGGAAGGGGATGAACATAAAGCCGCCTTCAAAACACGCCGCGGACTCTTCGAACCGACAGTCATGTACTTTGGCCTGTGCAACTCGCCGGCTACATTTCAAAGTTTCATGAACACCATCTACCAACCCACAATAGCAAAACACGACGCATTAGGAACGAAAATCAGGGTTTACATGGACGACATCGCCATTGCAACCAAACGACAACCGTCAGCAACCAAAAGACACCAGGAAGCAGTCTGCGACGTACTCGCAGTAGCACAACAACATGACCTCTTCTTCAAACCCGAGAAATGCGTCTTTAACGCTTCCAGTATCGATTACCTGGGGGTAATCCTTGAAGAGGGGGTAACACGCATGGACCCCGTCAAAATTTCGGGTGTTCGCGACTGGCAACCACCAACATCAGTAAAAGACGTACGATCATTTCTCGGTTTTTGTAACTTTTACAGGCAGTTTATCAGAGGCTTCGCCACCATTGCCAAACCACTAAACGAACTAACACGCAAAGATGAACCATGGCAATGGAACACAAAACATCAGGAAGCATTCGAAACACTCAAAAAAGAGTAACAATGGAACCCATCCTCGCACACGCTGACCAGACACAACAATTTGATGTGGAAGTAGATGCCTCAGGATTCGCAGTCGGAGCAGTTCTTCTCCAATAGAAGACAGATGGAAAACGACACCCTGTAGGATACTATTCGGCTACGCTCAACGCAGCAGAACGGAACTACGACATCTACAACCTTGAACTATTGGCCATTGTGAAAGCTTGAGGAATTGGAGACATCTATTGGCGGGATCACCACACAAAGTACGCATATTCTCAGATCATCTTAACCTCCGATATTGGCGAGACCCCCAAAAGATCAGTCGACGAATCGCCAGAGAAGTACTAGAACTGGCGGAATACAACTTCGAGATACACCACGTCAAGGGGACAGCCAATGGAAGGGCCGACGCTTTGTCTCGGAGGCCTGACTACGATCAAGGAGACAAAGATAACGAAAACGTCGTTGTATTACCTAACAAAGTATTCGCACGAACCATGAGCACGCAACAAGATGAACAAAGAATACGCAAGTGGGTCGATCCACACAAACTAACGAAAGCGGAAGGGCTTTGGTGGTACCAAGGACAAAAGCTCGTCCTGACAGGAACGATGGAGGAAATCAGAGAAGTAATTTCAGCGCATCACGATCCCCCCATTCACGGCCACCCAGGAATAAACCGAACGACGCAACTAGTAGAGCGCCACTACTGGTGGCCTACGATGAAACGAGACGTGACCGAGTACGTCCGAGGATGTGCTGAGTGTCAACGGTGCAAGGTCAATACACAAAGAACAAAAGCACCATTACAACCCATATTCCCAAAACCAGAAGCAATGCCATTTGAGGTAGTGGCACTCGACTTCATCACGAAACTCCCGGTATCACGAGGATACGATTCCGTGCTCACAGTCACTGACCATGACTGTTCAAAAGCGTCCATATTTATACCATGCAAAGAAGAAATATCAGGCGAGGAAACGGCGATACTCTACGCAAAGCACGTCGTGGCACGGTTTGGACTACCAACAAAAATCATCAGCGACAGAGATCCCCGGTTCGCGTCAAAATTCACTAAAGAACTATGTCGAATCTTGGGGATACAACAAAACATTTCAACGGCCTATCACCCACGAACGGACGGACAATCAGAACGAACCAACCAATGGTTGGAACAGTACCTCAGACTATGGGCCAATGAACGACAAAACAATTGGGCTGACTATTTAGCGCTTGCGGAGTTCGCTCATAACAATTGGACTAACGAGTCCACACGTGAAACACCGTTCAGATTGCTAATGGGTTATCACCCCCTTACTAACTGGACAGATAAGAAGTCGCCAATACCGCGGGTCGAGAAGCGACTAGAACAATTAAAGGAGATAAGGAGTCAGGCGCAGGACTACATGCGGAAGGCGCAACAGTCATGGGTCAAACATCGTGATACCCCAAAATATCAAATAGGGGACAAGGTCTGGCTCGAGGGGCGTCATCTTCGGACCAACCAACCAACCACAAAGCTTGCGCCCAGAAGACATGGACCATTCCGGATTATCCAGGTGACGTCCCCTGTGAACTATCGACTCGAGCTTCCCACGCAGTGGAGCATCCATGATGTTTTCCACACAGATCTCCTTACACCGTACAAAGAAACGCTGACTCACGGCGTAAACTATCAACGCCCACCACCAGAACTAGTAGGAGACGTGGAAGAATATGAGGTCGAGAGAGTACTAGACTCAAGAAGACATGGACGCGGGCGTAAACTACAATACCTCATCAAGTGGAAAGGATACGCCGACTCGGACAATCAGTGGGTCCCATGGGACGACGTACACGCGGACGAAGAAATAAGGAAGTTCCAAAAATCTAACCCAACCGCCGAAGTTCACATAAAAGCAGGGACCATGACACGACTAATCCCCACTCCGATGGCCTACATCCCCATTAACACTCTTACACACATCGATGACCTCCCTTCCGTCAACACCCTCACTACCTATGACCACACCAACAACGTCGATGACCCATTCTGCTCCGCCGTGGAGTACGTCCGGACAACCGCCATCAATGATCAAGCCGCCCGAGACCTGGCCGAGGCTCGCAGGCGATTCCCAACACCCGCAAGCGGCCGAGTGGAGGACGATGAGGGAGAAAACCATGCTGATGAGGGAGGTGATGCAGTCATGGCGACTGGATCAGGTGGTGAAGAGGACGGCGAAGGAGAGACGGATGAGGATACAGTCGCTGATGAGGCAAGTATCCTCCAGCCCTCCACCGCTGCCACGTCCACTACCGCTGTCGATCGATACGACAGCGACGAGTCATCCGACAATGGTGACACCTATCACGAGACCAGGGCTGGATCACACAACTCCTCCGACGAGGACAACTCATACTATGAAGCCAGGGTTGTCTGTACCCGCTGCGACAACCCCCCAAACTACTGTCATTGCGCACCCCGATTCATACCACCACCCATCACAAGAGTCGATGACGAGTCTGCCGAAGAAGCCGGTGATGAAGAAGGAGGATCACCGCCGGTTGCTATCGTCTTCGGACCGATGGCGGAAGCAGGGTACGCCGCTCGCGGAATATTACCCTACAGTCACGCACCAATCCCGTCTCCAACTACTACGCGCCGAACGAATGCGGCGAGGCGCCCTGTCCGTGCCATATCGCCTACCCCCACGGGATTCACCCTCAACAATGGAATGAATTGGGTGCCCATGGTCATCGAACACGAAGGACGGCGGGTACCAGCGCGGTACGTTCGAGTCCGCATGCTCGATAACCCAGAGGTCTTCGGGACTATGGGGAGGTACGAGCCGATCTATAGGGGGGACATCCACGCCGAGCCGTGTCGGGATATGGGGCCCGCAGCTGAGTACAACCGTGATGAGCTCAAGTACTTCAAGGCTGACTTCCGGGGAAAGCGCCAGGTAGACGAAGCTCTCGCCAGGCTAGGGGACATATCCCTACAAGCCGAGGTGAGACGCTACCGCGCGTCCCAGGAGGTCATCGAAGAGTTGGAAGCAGCCATCAAACGGCTCGAAGATGACGTGTTTGTACACGTCGATCGGGCTAGACACTCGGCGCGAAGACTCGGACGGGCTCACGCCTTGCAAAGGGTGCGTGATGAACATGAGACAGATGTCGGACTCACAGCGGTGACAAATTGGGTGGTCGAGCGTGGGCGCTCGCCCTTGTGAAGGGGGTGATGTAACGTCCCGGGTCATAGTAAGTATCTGACCTAAGCCGATAACTCAGGGGACTTGGCGCGCGACGGACTATTACGGTACGACGATGTGTGATTCATTGTATGATGACTGAGGCTATGACGGGATGATGACTGATCATGTACTATACGATGACTGATGGGTTTGTTACGATTACTGATCATACGTGGACGATTATACAGCAGTAGTAGTAGTGGCGGTCTCGCTGACGAAGGCGGACTGCAGCGTAGTACTATATAAGGAAGCTATCGACTGTTGTGGTCGATAGCTTGGATTTCTTGTACACTTCTCATATCGAATCCAGAAAGCTCTCTTCCTCTCTCTCTCTCTCTCTTCGTCCCTTCGGACCGCGTTAGAAAGGAACAAGACTCCGCCTTCGTGCGTTGAGACGATACTCTACCATTGTGATAGAGTCAGCAGATCGTTAAGTCACCGCGTTCACATTACGTTGCCTAAGTCAGGCTCACGTGCAACACGCACGTAACATATTCCTCTGATAGGTTCTGGTAGGTGTAACTCAGCTGTTCGCTCGGCAAGTGCATCTACTTCCGGTGAGTGTACTGCTATTTCCTCTGGTTCGACCGACGCTTCTGATACTGTTGGATGATGTTCACTGGTATCACTAGTGGTTGCTGGGGTTTGTGCTCGTAATTGGAGCTCGGTTGTAGGTGGTGCTGATTCTAGCGCTTGGTCTTCCTGACCGTCAATTGGCCCTTGCTGGTTGATGGGTCGTGCGTCTGTTAGTGGGATGTTGATGTTTAAATCATCGGCGGCTGGTCGAGTTGCTTCGAAGTAGTGGTTGGTGTTGCTCCACCTGAGTTCGACCCAGCAACAGTGTTCTTGGTTGAATACGATGGGATGATACCTTTGGGAGGTCGCTGCCTCTGCGTAGTATCCTGTGTTGTTTTCTTCGTCTTTCCTGATGTGTGGTACGTGCCTCCACCTGATTCTTCCGATGATGTATCGAGTGGGAGCCTCTCGTTCTCTGGATGTGATTTGGTAAGACTGGAAGTCCCAGCCGTCTTTCGTAGTGATCGGTGCCATGGTGTTCGAATGGGTAGAGCTTGAGCTTAATGTAACGTGCAAGCTGCATGTGAGCCTGACGTAGGCACGTGAGGGGAACACGGTGACTTAGCAAACTATGGACTCTAGCACAGAGGCTGAGTAACATCTCAACACATGAAGGTGGAGTCTCGTGATCCCGTGTGGATCTTATCTCAACGCGCGAAGGCGGAACTCGGAGTGTTCAGGCTCGAAGGCTGAAGTTGTAGGTTGAAGTGATGCAGACAAGGGCCGTATGCCCAAAGCGTGGAACAGAGGGAAAAGCTTTGGATACAACACAAAGCGAGGATAACAAGAAGCTCAAGCTGCAGAATACAAGCCATTCTGCAGCCCTATAAGTACCAAACTACTACACGACCGCTTTCGCTTACATAATCATACATGCTGACACATCCTGACTAAAACCTACTACAACAATCCTAGAAATCTGTAAGTGATGACTCAGGATTATTCATCGCTGAGTCATATGACTGATGGGCGACTCGTCACCACCAGCCATGCATAGTAATCGTACATTTGATGACACGACACACGAGATCACAAGATCAGTCCGAAACTGTACCGTAACAGGGAGAGAGATGGAGAGGAGGATGAAGGCAGGAGACTTTACCCAGGCAGTCCATATCCCACCACCATCATTGACATCACCACTGACTCGAACTCGGACTTGGGCGATGAGTCTTCCTATCATAACACAACCATGGTATGCACCTGCTGCAACCACGAGCCCGACTACTGTCACTGCGCCTCCTGGCAAGTGCTGCCTCTACGTGCAGTGGACTACACCATCATCCCCACCCCAGAAGAAACTGACAACAAAGAAGCCCAAGTTTGCAGTCACCAGGAAGTCCCACCAGTGGTGGCGGTGGTATATGGTGTACGCACTCGAAAGTGCGTGCGTGAGAGTCATGTGGCAGAGCGTGATCCAACTCCAAAAAGGGGGAGGTAAGAGGTTAAAGTGGGTGACAGGACTGGTCCTTCAAGTGCCTTGGCGGCCTGACTCTTGGGACAAAGGGAATACAAAATGTGAATACTAACTTGGGGGGAAAACGATTCAATTGATTATTTCTTCGAAACATGCCGCTTTAAGTACAGAAGAGTACCTAAGCTAAAAGGGAAAGGTAAAAGGAGGGCTTGTAAAAGGAATAAAAGCATATGATAGAGTAGGCAAAACAAGATGGACTTGGGCAACAAGGCAACATGAGGAAGATTGAGATAAGAAATTGATGGTTTCGGGCTCAGCCAGGTAGCTCGCCTTACAATGGAAGAGCCACGCCAGAAGCTGACACTGGAGGAGGAGTATCAGCAAATCGTGCGCCACAAGACCCATCTCCCATCACGACGAGGCGCCTTAAACGTCCCCTATCGCCCACTCCCAACGGCTTCGTCATCAACTGCGGTCTGAACTGGGTTCCCCTAGCGCTGCAAAGTGAGGGGAGGAAGACTCCCGCCAAGTATGTTTGGATCCACATGATGGACAATCCGGAGGTGTTTGGCACCATGGGCAGAGGAGAACCGATCTACAGAGGAGAGATACACGCCGAGCCCTGTTTTGACATGGGCCCCCCAGCTGAGTACACCCTCGAAGAACTCAAACATTTCCACGCTGAAAAGCAGTCAGTAGATGAGGTGCTGGCCCGCCTAGGAGATATTTCGCTCCAGGCTGAGGTTCGCCACTACCACGCTTCGCGCGAGGTCATCGAAGAGCTCGAGGCGGCCATCAAGTGCCTTGAAGATGACATCTACATCCACATCGAGAGGGCGCATCACTCAGCGGCAAGACTGGGACGGGCTCATGCCTTGAAGAGGGTGCATGACAAGCAGCAGATGGATGTCGGACTTACACAGGTTCCTGGATGGGTTGTGGAATGAGGGTGTTCACCCTGAAAAGGGGGTGATGTTACGACTCAGTTGTGAACTGGTCATTGTGGATCACTAAAGTACAATTACTATTGATGACTGACGATGACAAGTCACTCATCAGTCACATGACTCATCAATTAACAATCATGAGTCATCACTTACAAATTCCTAGGATGACTGTAGTAGGTTTTGGTCAGGATGTGTCAGGATGTATGGTTACATAAGCAAAAGCGGTCGTGTAGTAGTTTGGTACTTAAAGGGCTGCAGAATGGTTTGTATTCTGCAGCTTGAGCTTCTTGTTACTCTCTTGTCTTGTTGTATCCAAGACTCTCTTCTCTGTTCCACGCTTTGGGCATACAGCCCTTGTCTGCATCATTCAAACTATCGATCTTGGCCTGTCAAGCCAGAATACTTCGAACTCCGCCTTCGCGCGTTGAGATAAGATCCACACAGGATCACGAGACTCCACCTTCGTGTGTTGAGACATCACTCAGTCTTTGTACTTGAGTCCAGGACTCACTAAGTCACCACGTTCATCCAACGTTGCCTAAGTCAGGCTCACGTGCAGCTCGCACGTTACATTAAGCTCAAGCTCTTCTCATTCGAACGCCGTGGCGCTGATTACTACAAAGGACGGCTGGGACTTCCAGCCCTATCAAATTACATCCAGAGAGTGAGACGCTCCCACTCAATACATCGTAGGACAAATTAGGTGGAGACACGTACCAGATACCAGGAGAGACGAAGAATATAACACTGGATACTACGCTGAGGCGGCAACATCACAAAGGTATCATCCCATAGTGTTCAACCGAGAACGCTGCTGCTGGGTTGAACTTAGGTGGAGCAATACCAACCACTATTTCGAAGCAACTCGACCAGCCGCAGACGATTTGAACATCAATATCCCACTAACGGACGCACGACCCATCGACCAACAAGGGCCAATTGACGGTCAAGAAGACCAAGAGCTAGAATCAGCACCACCTATAACCGAGCTCCAATTACGAGCACAGACACCAGGAACCACTAGTGATACCAGTGAATGTCACCCAACGGTATCAGAAGCATCAATCGAACCGGAAGAAATAGCAGTGCACTCACCCAAAGTAGACGCACTAGCTGAACACACAGCTGAGTTACACCTACCAGAACCTATCAGAGGAATACCTTTCATCATGGCCACTCAAACAGAAGTGTCACCACCTCGTCTCGTTATTAACGAGCATACTGGGCACGTACAACCACTAGCCCAAGAAGACATAGCTGTAGCACGTCGCGCCATGGGACCAGACGTTCCTGACACACCAAGTCACCAAAGAGAACCAGACATGTTTTACGAGTTCAGAACTAATCGCGCTATGATACCCTCACCAGACAACCGACCATTCCCACCACAGAGAGGAGGACCACCTCCTGGCGGGCCACCGAATGGTGGACAACCACAAGGAGGAGGAGGAGGAGGACCCCCAGGAGGAGGTGGCGGACCGCACTACGCAGCAGTAGTCAATGCCCCACAAGGAGGAGGCAACGACAAGTTTATCGACAATCCACCCCCAACATTCACCAGGTCTAGGGCTCAAGCCAAAACATTCATACTCCAGTGGGAAGTATACGCAGGAGTCAACGCAAATCACTCAGCAATGAGGAACAAGTACCAAAAAGCTATGTTGTTCCTCACCTACATTCAGGGAAACGCGGTTAACCAATGGGTTATGTCCGCCAGCTGATGGCTCGTCAACAAAGTCACCACCGGGACCAACCAATTCGACGATCGACTATGGGAGAACCTACTCCACACCTTTAGAAGACAATTTGGCAATGTACTCAGTAAAGAACGCACCCAAGCCCAGCTCGACGCTGGCATCCACATGAAAGATGAGAAGGTGGATGATTATATCGCTCTCTTTGAAAAACTCGTCCGGCACGCTGGCTACAATATTAACAGCAAAGAAACACTCAAATACTTCACCAGAGGGCTTCCCAGGGCCCTCTACGAAACAATGTACCAGCACGATGACCCGCAAAACTACGAAGAATGGAGGACGTCAGCACTGAAGCGGCAGCAAAAGTGGATCCATATGCAGACCATCCGAGGTAACCTAGATGCCTTCAAGCCAGGGCGCGCGCAAGGAGGTGCATTAGCTAAGTTACTAGCCCCTCTTCAAGACGACGACAGAATGGACACTTCCGCAGATCGAGTACGAGGTTGACTCGCAGGAGCAGAAGATGTCATCGCCAACCATGGGCGAAACACCGAACCACCACGACCACCATACTTACCACGTGGAGGATTCCTTCAAAGGCAACAAGCATTCAGACGTGACAACAGCCAGATACAGTGTTACAACTGTCAGAAGATGGGACACTTTAGCCGCGATTGCAGGCAGCCACGGTGCCAGTGCAGATCCCAGACATGAGCCACAGAAACTGCACCCACTAAAGAAGAAAAGGCAGCAGAATGGCTACAAGGAGTGGCCAGCGAAGGAGACAATGTGAAGGATTTGGTCCTGCAACAATTGATGGGGCAGGATTTTGCAAACGCCTGAACCCAACGGCCTGGGTGAGGGCAATTCATTGTAACTCTGTACACATTATGCGCTATCGATCTATGCGAGTTCCAGTTTCGATTCACGCAAGTTACAACATGGCCGACATAAAAGCATTGGTGGACTCAGGAGCCACCGACAACTTCATCCACCCAAACTTTGTCAAAAGAATGGGGCTAGGACAGCAGGCATTAGATAAGCCCAAAAACATCTTTAATATCGATGATACCACTAATAAAGCGGGTCAGATAACGCATTATCTAATGCTTCAGGTGGAAACAGGAGGAGCCAAGTGAGGAATGCGCATCCTCATCACAGACATTGGCAAAGAAGATGTACTACTGGGATACCCTTGGCTAGCCACCTACGAACCACGGTTCAGCTGGCGCCACACCACTATAGATGAGAAGCAACTCCCTATAGTGTTACGATCAATTAACCCCAGTGACAGGAGAGCAGTATTGGCGCAGCTCCTCACAGAGGAAACTAACGACGTACGGGTAGCAAGAATGTTCACCACAGAAACGAAAGAACAAATTGTGGGCAAACTAGAAGAACAAGTGTATGGAAGGAGGTCAGCGGTCGAGCTAGCAGTCGAAGCTCAACAATATACAAAGAAGGTGGAAGTACCAGAAGAATACCAACGCTTTGCGAAGGTATTCAGCAAGGAAGAATCAAAACAATTTCCACCAAGAAGAAGCTGCGACCATGCCATTGATTTCAAACCAGGAGCTCCTGATGTCATCAACTGCAAAGTCTATCCCATGACTCGAGTGGAAGATGCAGCGCTAGACGATTTCATTGACGAGCAAGTAGAGAAGGGATACATCCGCCCCTCGAAATCTCCATACGCATCATCATTTTTCTTTATCAAAAAGAAGGACGGAAAACTACGCCCAGTACAGGACTATCGAAAAATCAATGATTGGACGATACGGAACCAGTACCCACTTCCCCTTATTGATGATCTCATCAGGGATCTTGGGGGGGCACAGATATTCACCAAACTAGATGTCAGACAAGGATACAACAATATCCGTATCAAGGAAGGAGATGAGCACAAGGCCGCATTTAAAACATGCCGGGTGTAACGGCGCGAGTGGTAAGCGGGATGACGAGTCACTTCTGAAGCTTACCTATCCAAAGGAACGGACTTACTCATGTACTATACGGATTGATGACTGACGCACTGACTGACGCGCTTACTGTACGATGACTGATAGCAGTAGTAGCATGACTGATATTACTAGTAGTGGCGGTACCACTGATGAGAGTGGACCGTTATAAGGAAGCTGTCGACTGATGTAGTCGACAGCTTGGATTTCTTGTACACTTCTCTCTTTCCAATCAATCGGCTCTTGGCTTCACTCTCTATCAGTCCTTGACTGTAGAAGTTGGAAGACAAGAAAGGTCCAAATACCAATCTAGTGGTATTCGGGGGAAACGTTCCAACTCTGCCTTCGCGCGTTGAGACGATTACTCAGCCTTGGCGCTTGAGTCTAGGATTCGCTAAGTCACCGCATTTACATTACGTGCCTACGTCAGGCTCACGTGCAACCTGCACGTAACACCGGGGACTCTTTGAACCAACGGTCATGTATTTTGGGCTGTGTAACTCACCAGCCACGTTCCAGAGCTCCATGAATCAAATATATCAACCAATCATCGCCAAACATGAAGCTAATGGAACAACAATTCGAGTATACATGGACGACATTGCTATAGCAACCACACGACAAGATGACTCCATATCCAAACACCAACAAGCGGTCACTGACGTCCTTGCAGTTGCGCAAGAGCATGATCTTTATTTCAAACCTGAAAAATGTGTCTTCAATGCTCCCCGAATCGATTACCTGGGGGTAATCCTTGAAGAGGGGGTGACACATATGGACCCCATCAAAATTCCAGGTGTCAAGGAGTGGGCTTCACCCACCACAGTTAAGGATGTCAGATCTTTCCTGGGTTTTTGCAATTTTTACCGGCAGTTCATTAAAGGGTTCACTTCCATCGCAAAACCACTTAACGAACTCACGCGCAAGGATGAACCATGGAGATGGGGGACACGCCAACAAGAGGCATTCCTAGCCCTCAAAAGACGCGTAACCACGGAACCTATCTTAGCACACCCTGATCAGAACCAACAGTTTGACCTTGAAGTGGACGCGTCAGGATTCGCAGTCAGCGCTGTGTTACTACAAAAGAAACAAGATGGAAAATGTCATCCAGTGGGCTATTACTCAGCTACCCTCAACGCAGCAGAACGAAACTATGATATCTACAACCTCGAACTGCTGGCTATCATCAAAGCACTACGCAATTGGAGACATCTGTTAGCAGGGTCTCCACACAAAGTACGCATATTTTCCGATCACATGAACCTCCAATACTGGCGAGACCCCCAGAAGATCAGCAGGAGGATCGCCCGAGAAGTACTAGAATTGGCAGAGTATAACTTCGAGATCCATCACGTCAAAGGGACTGCCAACAGACGAGCTGATGCACTCTCGCGCCGACCAGATTACAATCAAGGGGAGAAGGACAATGAGAATGTTACTGTCCTACCAGAGAAACTATTCATACGAGCCAACATAACACCAAGGGGCACGCAAGACGAAGACATCATACGCAAGTGGGTAGACCCCCATAAACTGACCAAAGTCAACAACCTCTGGTGGTACCAAGGAAGACGACTAGTAGTTGCAGGAGCAGACGCAGACACCAGAGAAGTCATATCCTCTCATCACGATCCACCAATTCACGGGCACCCAGGGATCGCGCACACCATACAGCTGGTAGAACGCCACTATTGGTGGCCTTCACTGCGACATGATGTCACTGAATATGTAAAAGGCTGTGCAGAATGTCAACGATGCAAAGTCAACACGCACAATATGAAAGCACCACTACAACCCATTTTCCCAAAGCCAGACGCTACACCATTTGAAGTGGTAGCCCTGGACTTCATCACTAAATTACCGATATCACAAAACTTTGACTCTATACTTACGGTCACTGACCATGACTGTTTGAAGGTGTCAATATTCATACCATGCTGAGAAGAAATATCGGGTGAAGAAACAGCAGCCCTCTACACCGAACACGTGGTCAAACGCTTCGGGCTACCATCAAAAGTTATCAGTGATCGAGACCCTCGGTTTGCATCCAAGTTCACAAGGGAGCTGCGCCATATACTGGGAATACAGCAGAATATTTCTACAGCCTATCATCCTCAAACAGATGGACAGTCCAAACGTACTAACCAATGGCTAGAGCAATACCTCAGATTCTGGGTCAATGAGAGGCAAGTGACTGGGCACCACGCCTAGCCATTGCCGAATTTGCACACAATAATTGGATTAATGAATCCACTTGCGAGTCACCATTTCACCTTCTGATGGGATATCATCCTTGCACTAATTGGACAGATACACCGTCCCCTATCCCACAAGTCACCACATGCTTAGAACAATTGAAAGAATCAAGGGACAGGGCACAAAGACTTATGCAACAGGCGCAAGAGTCATGGGTCAGACACCGTGACACCCCCAAATATCAAATAGGGGATCAAGTGTGGCTGGAAGGACACCACCTATGTACCCATCAACCAACAACGAAGCTTGCGCCCAGAAGACATGGACCTTTCCAGATCATCCAGGTGATGTCCCCTGTCAACTATCACCTTAAACTTCCCACACAGTGGAGCATCCATGATGTGTTTCACACAGACCTCCTGACGCCTTACAAAGAAACGCTGATTCACGGTGCAAACTATCAGCGCCCACCACCTGATTTGGTAGAAGGTGTGGAAGAATACGAGGTCGAGAAAGTACTAGACTTGAGAAGACATGGGCGAGGGCGCAAACTCCAATATTTGATCAAATGGAAGGGCTACCCAGACTCTGATAACCAATGGGTTAACTGGGACGACGCCCATGCAGATGAGGCAATTCGGAAGTTCAAACATTTAAATCCCACCAGAGACTCACATAAAGGCAAGTCAAATTTACGACAAAAAATCAGCACTACTACCACTCCCCTCCATGACTACCAACAGTTCTTCTTTTCCTTCACAATATGTCGTCGACTTCAATTCCCTTGTACCTATTACATCCTACAACGACAATAACAACGTCGACAACCCCCTCTTCTTGGCAGTAGAGCACATTAGGGTGGCTGCCGAATGAGCGGCGGCGACCCGGGACATTATCGACGTGGCCTGCGACCTCGCAGAAGCATGCCACCATTTCCCCACTCCAGAGGGAGGCAGACTCGAAGAAGACAGCGACGCCGGACAAACAGCTGTGGAAGAAGGTCGTCACTGCCTGGAGGGCGGACCAGATGTGGGTAGCGAGGGGGAGGGAGATGGAGAGGAGGATGAAAGCAGGAGACTTTACCCGGGCAGTCCATATCCCACCGCCATCATTGACATCACCGCTGACTTGGAATCGGACTTGGGCGACGAGTCTTCCTATCATAACGCAACCGTGGTATGCACCTGTTGCAACCACAAGCCCGACTATTGCCACTGCGCCCCCTGGCGAGTGCCGCCTCCACACACAGTGGACTACACCATCGTCCCTGCCCCAGAAGAAACCGACGACGAAGAAACCCAAGTACGCGACCACCAGAAGCCCCCACCAGCAGCGGCAGTGGTATACGGAAGAGCTGCGCAAGAAACCGACGTTGGAGGAGGAGTATCAGCACATAGTGCAAGGTGCGACCCTTCCCCAATCACGATGAGACGTCTTAAACGTTCCCTATCACCCACTCCCAACGGCTTCATCCTCAACCACGGTCTGAACTGGGTCCCCCTAGCGCTGCAAAGTGAGGGGAGGAAGACACCTGCCAAGTTCGTCCGCATCCGTATAATGGACAACCCAGAAGTTTTCAGCACCATGGGCCAAGGAGAGCCAATTTATAGGGGAGAAATACATGCCGAGCCATGCTTTGACATGGGGCCCACAGCTGAGTACACCCTCGAGGACCTGAAATACTTCCGCGCTGACAAGCAGTCGGTAGACGAGGCGATGGCCCGCCTTGGAGACATATCACTCCAAGCTGAGGTCCGCCACTACCATGCCTTGCGCGAGGTCATCGAAGAACTTGAGGCAGCCATCAAGCGCCTCAAGGATGACATCTACGTCCACATTGAGAGGGCACGCCACTCAGCTGCAAGACTTGGGAGGGCTCATGCCCTGAAGAGGGTACATGACAAGCAGCAGATGGATGTTGGACTTACCCAGGTGCCTGGTTGGGTTGTGGAACAAGGGTGTTCACCCTGAAAAGGGGGTGATGTTACAATTCGGTTGTGGACTTATCATTGTGGATCACTAATGTACGATTACCAAGGGTGACTGATGATGACGAGTCACTCATCAGTCACATGACTCACCGATCAGCAATCATGAGTCATCTCTTACGAATTCCTAGGATGACAGTAGTAGGTTTTAGTCAGGATGTGTCAGCATGTATGATTATGTAAGCAAAAGCGGTCGTGTAGTAGTTTGGTACTTAAAGGGCTGCAGAATGGTTTGTATTCTGCAGCTTGAGCTTCTTGTTACTCTCTTGTCTCGTTGTATCCCAGACTCTCTTCTCTGTTCCACGCTTTGGGCATACAGCCCTTGTCTGCATCATTCAAACTATCGATCTCGGCCTGTCAAGCTGGAATACTTCGAACTCCACCTTTGCACCTTGAGATAAGATCCACACAGGATCACGAGACTCCACCTTCATGTGTTGAGACATCGCTCAGTCTTTGTACTTGAGTCCAGGACTTGCTAAGTCACCACATTCATCCAACATTGCCTAAGTCAGGCTCATGTGCAGCTTGCACGTTACACACTCACATTCTGGAGAGCCAAGGACAGGTGTCATCAGCAGGCTAGAAATGCAATGAGGCACCACAGCCACTCACTTCCTAGAGAGCCAAGGACAGGTGTCATCAGTAGGCTAGAAATGCAGTAAGGCACCACAGCCACTCACATACTGAGGAGCCAAGGACAGGTGTCATTAGCAGACTAGAAATGCAGTGAGGCACCACAGCCACTCACATCCTAGAGAGCCAAGGACAGGTGTCATCAGCAGGCTAGAAATGCAATGAGACACCACAGCCACTCACATCCTGGAGAGCCAAGGACAGGTGTCATCAGCGGGCTAGAAATGTGGTGAGGTATCACAGCCACTCACTTCCTAGAGAGCCAAGGACAGGTGTCATCAGCAGGCTAGAAATGCAGTGAGGCACCACAGCCACTCACATCCTGGAGAGCCAAGGACAGGTGTCATCAGCAGGCTAGAAATGTGATGAGGTATCACAGCCACTCACTTCCTAGAGAGCCAAGGACAGGTGTCATCAGCGGGCTAGAAATGTGGTGAGGTATCACAGCCACTCACTTCCTAGAGAGCCAAGGACAGGTGTCATCAGCAGGCTAGAAATGCAGTGAGGCACCACAGCCACTCACTGACTGAAGAGCCAAGGACAGGTGTCATCAGCAGGCTAGAAATGCAGTGAGGCACCACAGCCACTCACATCCTGGAGAGCCAAGGACAGGCATCATCAGCAGGCTGGAAATTGTAACAGTGCGAGTGGTAAGCAGGATGACGAGTCGCTCCTAAAGCTTACCAATCGAGTGAACGGACTAATCCATGTAAGATACAATGACTGATGCTCTTAGTGAGCTGTACTATACGATGACTGAGGATCTTAGTGAGCTGCTGACATACGCTGACAGACGATTAGTAGTGATATTAGTATTATGCGTCATCACTGTTGAGAGTGGACGCCCATAGTTATAAGGAAGCTGTCGACTGTTGTGGTCGACAGCTTGGATTTCTTGTACACTTCCCCTCTTCCCAATCGATCGGTCTTGGCTTCATTTTCCTCTCTGTCGGCAAAGGCCGTTGGAGTCAAGAACAAGCAAGTCTCGATACAACCGCGCTTGTATCGACGTGAAACACCCGAACTCTGCCTTCGAGCGTTGAGACAATTACTCAGCCTGCACACTTGAGGATTTGCTAAGTCATCGTGTTCACCCCTATGTTGCCTAAGTCAGGCTCACGTGCAGCTTGCACGTAACAAAATGCAGTGAGGCACCACAGCCACTCACCAACTGGAGAGCCAAGGACAGGTGTCATCAGCAGGCTAGAAATATAGTGAGGCACAATAGCCACTCACAAACTGGAAACCCAAGGACAGGCATCATTAAGATAGAGACACAGAAATGCACGACACCACTCACAGTCTGGAGAGCCAAACATGGCCGTCATCAACAAGCTAGAAACACAACAAAAAGCACTGCAACCACTCACCCACTGGGGAGCAGATTACAAGCATGGTCAGTCAGGTTTGTCAATCTGGAAAGCATGAATTACAGCACACACTCACAGCCTAGGAGTTGGGTGGCAAGGCACATTGTCAGAGATTAACTGTCCATAGGAACTTATAAACACTTGCCCAAAGGTATGGAAATGGAACAAGACATGTTCGAATTACTTGTTCCACCTCGAACCCAGTAAGGCGATGGACACTGCAATTTTTGTTGAGATCGTCACTCCTATCAACTTGCGCACTCACCGGCTCAAAGATGTTTTAACACTCAATTCTATATTACCCCTCTGCACAGCTAAAAGCATCAACGCAACGGTATCCTCGTTCAGTGCCGCAGCCGTCTTCTCGACCAGACCATCACAGCGGCTATCCTTCTTGTGCATGTCTGCCGAAGTATATTAACGCGTGAGCTTGGCATCTGACTCCGGACTTACTTTCTAAACGCACATATTTCACATCATTACCAAGGGGACGCAAGTAGTGATCTTGGAATCGTTCCTCTGCTACTTGATATACGTTGCTATCCGGGTATTCACCCGGGTAATCCGACACGTCCATTTTGACGTTGCGCAAGAATTGGTCATATTTAGTGAACACAGCGATGACGGGAACTCCAAAGTTGCGTGTTAATATACATGCTAGTGAACGTTCTTAACGACGCACCATTCGGATCAGCGCAAATCTTGTCGTAATATTTCAAATCTAGCCCTGGACGATGGCTATCCATCGGGACGCAGTACTTCAAAACATGATTGTCAGTTGCCGAAAGCGTGAATACCAGGAGTAGGCTGCAAACCATATCGCATGCACTTTCTTTGCTAGTTTCTTTTCTCCACACTTGCGTCGAATGAAGTCTTTCAAGATGTCGAGTTCCTCTGAGCTACCCGACTCTATTCCATAGAGTCGTGAAAGACATAACCCGGATTGTTGGAGAACACAAGTTCGTCGTCGATCTTGTGCTCGCCACGCTAGGTCCATGTTTGTTAGACGCAACCGAAGAGAGAAGTAGCATTGTTACTCACATTCATCGACGGTTCAAGTTTAATCTGGGCGACAGTGAGATCACAATTGCAGATAAAGGCTTGGACCACGTACCTCCGCCCGCGGTAGATAGTGGGGCTCTCCGTTGTTTCACAGACACATTGTAAGATCGAAGTCTTTCCTGCATTTGCCCTTCCCACGACAAGGACTCGGAACCGGATGTTGGGAAGACGACGGATTTGTGCAGCATCCATTGTGCAATCGGTGCGATGGTGTTTGGAAAAGCGAGAGTTGTCGATCGATTTGATCCCGTCCTCGATCGATGGTCGAAACCACGTGCCCTTCTCACGCCAACTTTTCCTTTTTATCCGCCGACCCCGCTCATTCCAGTGGCAAATAAAATGAGTTCCAATTCTGTCTCTCTGAACGGAAGTCCATCCATCCCCCTGCGTTGAAATATTACAATAAAATTAATATGCCCCCAGTTTATCACACATCTCAACCTCCATTGCACCGCACGCAATCCGAGAATGCTCGATAACGGGTTTATTCACCTCTTCATTAATGCTCAACGACTTGTAACTCCATCCAGCGATGACAAACAATAGTTGCCAGGTCGATGCCGTCACAGGCGGTCTCGCTCACTGACTCGCACTGTGCTATCCAGCGCAAAGGACCGTTTTCTGAAACCCTCAGCACGGATGGGGGCGATGATGAAGTCCTCCCACTCGGTATTCGAGCCCTTCATTGCAACTCGATGGGGTCGACCTAGATGGTACCTGACGGGTACGATGCGTCGGACGATGAGTCAATCACACCGATGACAGGCACGAGCATGGCCTCGACGAACAAGTTGGGTGCAAGGGATTCCGAAAAGGTGTGGCAGAGGTAGCCGACATGGAAGGCTGCATTTGGAGATTTATGCAAGTCTAAGGCTACAAAGGAGGGCGGTGGAAGAAAGAGGTTGGGTGCTACGCACGGGCACTCTGCTCTGCGAGGATGGATCCTCCGTCGATCGCACCTATGTGCACACGGTGATAGATCGGGGTCGAGAGCTCGTTGTCATGGCTAACGGCTTCCCACTATGTGCGGAGTCACCTGTGCTGCACCCAGGACGACGAGCTATGCGGTCTCGTCCCTCCAGATGATGAGTTGGGTTCCTTGTATCTTGGGGTCGTGTACTTGAACGGCGTGATCGACGTGAGGCTCTCGCGCGTCTGAGCAGCTCAAACAAGTCATGGGCATCCTCGCAGAGCCGTTGAACCAATGGGCCTGTGCTGTCTGTGTTACGAAATCAGCGGTTATGGGAAAGTTTGATTGTACGCACGGATTGGCAAGGTCGAGGGGCCTGTTCTTGGGGTCATTGAATCCGGAGGGTAACGAATAGGTAACGGGAAACAGGATGAGCAGACAGATGCTTAGTCCGACTGGCAGTACTCATCATGCATCATCGAAGTTTAATTACCTTGTTACTGCAGTGGGAATTATGTAAGCGTCTCGAGTGCTGATAGCGCTGATCCCGGTTCTTTTTTTTTTTTTTAAACCAATTTGTATTCCGGAATACAAGCCAGAGACTAGGAATCCCGGTTCTTCTTCCCATGGCCAATGGACATCCTTCATTCCGGTATGTAATGGACAGCTCAGCTCCACATCTGAAGCACCTCCCTCCGCTTTCTGTTCGTGATCGAGTGATCCCCACCCAACAGCCTCTCCGAAGTCTTGCACACTGACTCTCACAAGTGTCTTTCCGGCCCTCAGGGTCCTCCAGCGATAACTCTGCCTCTTACAAACCTGGTGTTCACGAACTTCGAATAACCCAGTCTGCAGCAGCTCTTCCAGAAGTCCTCGCACCCGCGTCAGAAAGTGCCATATATGCGGTCAACGCATCCCTCAGTCATTCAGCTTCGCCGCACAATCGACAACGGGCCAGTCCGCAAGCCACGACCCCCGCCTAAGGACGTCCACATCTGCGTCTGTGCCCGGTCCTGACTCGTCACCGTCGTCCTCCCCAGCTATCAAGCCGTCTGTGCGGAGGCACGAGATGGACAGAGAAACCCCTGAGAGCGTGGAAGGCAGGAGAAGCCCAAAGCGGCAGAAGATCGAACGTACGACGACACCAATACTGACGCCGACATCCTCGCCGTCCGCACCTGCGCCTGTGGTAGTCGATACTCAAGACACAGTTGGCGTTGGCAAGACACCTACATCACAATCAATGGAACTGTCAGCTCTGCAATAGCAATCAACACCTGAAGTCTTGTACCGCCGCCCCACAGCAGCAGCCTTGGCTCGAAGGCCCCAAAACGCCACCCGTGACTCCGCGGCGCGAGATCGGGATACCTTGGTCTCGGGCTATCATGGTATACAAGACCGCTGGGAGCACGTTACAATGTTGGACTGTGCGTTTGCTGTCCGCTACTGTTAGAATCGACGCTAACCCAGATTCCGGAAAGGCGAGATCGATCCTTCTACGACGCGTGTAGTGGGGTTCCCGCTCAGCGCGGCGTATACAGACCTGGTTGGCGGCTGGCCATTGTGAGGAGGAGCACGATGCGGGACTCGATGCTTTGGCATGAATGTCGCCTTGCGCGATCGCGGAGATGCGGCAGCGTCTCTTGGCTGCTCAGTGACACCCCCCTCTGTTCCCACTGTTGTGTTTCTTCCACCTTGCTATTAGGGTTATGCAGCCTGTGTTTAATTATGTTGTATTACTCCAGACTCTGCAACGGTTTCTGGGTCGTGGTTTCTGTACGGCACATAATATATTTGAGAACTTTCCCTGTGTCTGTACGACGTATTGTGTAGGAAGGTTGGGACTTTGGTTACGCCGTTCTTTGTGTCATTGACTTCTCTGACCGCAAATCCACCCGTTGTATGTGTCTTGATATGTTTATTATTTTATTTCCTGGTCGCGCAACTACGTGCAGAAAATGTTTTTTTTTCTCTTATGGGCTTATGCTGTATGGCAAGCTTGGCTTTCCCTTTCCATTCCTATCTTCAGCTGGGGTGATATCTGTTGAGTTGTCCATTGTTGTTCAGCGAATCAGGGATATTCCATTCATTTGCCCAATTGTCACCAACTGTGTATGCAACTGGGAATGGAAGTGTCTGGTACCTTCAAATTATAATCTGGTCCATTTAAACAAAGTCATGGTAAGAAATGTATACTGTCAACTGTCAAACTACAAAAAGTCTACTCTGTTTTGTTTTTAAGCTGAAGGTGAGCTCTTTGGTATTTCTGACACACCGCCCTGTGTCTGTGCCTGGCCGGCACCCCGGCCATCTGGGGGAAATTTTGATCTGGAAGCCACCAGAACACTGCGGGAAGTCACCCAGAGTAGCAGGATATGTAACCGGTTACGTGTACAAGCATCAAGATTGTCATGGACGCTCTACGACTCTCAGAGACCCAAACCCTCTGACCCAATCTTCCCCACCCACCCCTTCGCAACTTTCGCCTTCAAAGAAAACAAGATGCTGTCTTCATCTCGCCTTCTGGTGTTCATTCGTCCTTCTACATGGAAGCTCGAACCAGCACCACCTACATTCGCATCAAACAGTGCCTGGAGTAATCAGGACATGGATCCCGTTCCATCCCACCTTCAAACCTGGACAACGTTCAGCTACATAACTTTCTGGATCTCATGCTTTGCCAATGTTACTGTGTGGGAACTGGCTTCGTCCATGATTGCTATCGGATTGTCCTGGTACGACTGTCATCCTGCCTCGGAAAATCTCCGAGTCATACTTCGATCTGGCTCATCAATGTGTGACTTGTAGGCGGGGTGCACTATTGGCAATCTCTTTGGGGCACCTTATCATTGCGATTGTCATTGTGCTGAGTGGTACCATTGGTGTTAGGCTTCGTGTACCATTCACTGTTATCAGTCGCTCCTCATTCGGGTTCTGGTTGAGCTACTTTAGCGTCGTCAGTCTCGTTGTCCTGTCTATGTTCTGGTTCGGCGTCCAGACTTTCATCGGTTCGGAGTGTGTGTACCAGGTGCTTTCATTTCCCTCTCAATTTTTTTGCCCCATTGATGTAGAGCTACCAGATGTTAAAAGCATTGTCGCCGTCCATAGCCCATCTCCCAAACCATCTCCCTCCCAGTGCAAAGATATCTACCGTGGGTATGGTCTGCCACTGTCTCGGCGTTTCAACGACACTCACTTTGTTAGAACTGATTTGTTATTTTGTCTATTGGTCGTTCCAACTGCCTTTCATGTTCGTCTCTCCGCACAAGATTCGCTGGCTATTCTTGGCAAAAACAATAATAGTGCCACCAACATGGCTCGCTCTGCTCATATGGGCAGCCGTGAAAGTACCACTGAGCAGTTCACTCCTCTCACAGAGGTCTGCGTTGAGCGGTAGTGAGTTGTCATGGGCGTGGCTTGGCGCGCTGAATAGTGCACTTGGATTTTTCTCAACAACTGGCGTCAATATGCCAAATTTTACGGTGACCAATTTCCATACTCTGTTATACCCCCCAAAATAACAGAAATTCCAGAGATACGCGAAGAATGAGAAAGTGTATGGAAAATTACAATTCTCATCCGAAGATCGCTGAAGTCGCTTCCCAGTCAATATGCACAGCTGATCGTAATTCCCGTTGGGTTCACTCTGGCTAGTTTCGTTGGAATCGCAGTGACAAGTGCAGGAATGATCCTCTACGGGCAAGTTCTTTGGGACCCACTCAAGCTCATTGATCAATGGGACAACCGCGCTTGTGCATTCCTCACTTCTGTCGCATTTCTCCTTTCCACCTTGAGCGCGAACATCTCGGCCAATTCGCTGGCTGCTGGGAACGATATGACCGCATTGTATCCACGCTACATCAATATTAGGCGAGGGCAGGTCATCTGCGCCTTTCTTGGTGGATGGGCCTTTTGCCCATGGATAGTGCTCGCCAGGTGAATCCGAGTCGTTGTCAGTCTCCCGGACGCCATCGGCCACCTCACCCCAACCTGACAGCGCCCCAGGCTTCCTAACTTTCCTGAGCGGCTACACCGTCATTATTGGACCTATTACTGGTATCATGATAACAGACGTATGCTGACTCTTCCTCTCCATCGTTAGTACGATCTGAGCTCTCTCAGTATTGGCTTGTGCACCGCACGCGGGTCGATGTTCCTGCGATGTATAAGCCTCATGGAAGGTACCGGTACACCTATGGTGTGGTCAGTCGTCTCAATGCACTACCTTTCTAAGTTCTCTGAACTGTCCCAGAATTGGCGTGCAGTCGCCACCATGCTTGTCTCCGTTCCGCCTACGTTCCCGGGTCTTATACATAGCATCAACCCGAGCGTGCGCATAGGGAGATGGGCACGCCTATTCACTATCGCCTATCTTTTGGGAGTAAGTTTTCTTCCTTTGGTGGTTAACTAAATGTTACACAAGAAACGGACCCCATAGTTCGTCCTCGCGTCAACGGTCTTTTTCGCCTTGTCAAAGGTGTTCCCCGCCAATGAATCGATTTTAGATCGCGCTATTGTAGATCCAGAAACGCCACCCAACGACATACTTACGTCTAGTGGCAAAGAAGAGGCGGGCGGGCGTGTCGGCGAGACCAAGGTAGGTTAGAAGTTTGAGAATTGCCTACTGAGGGTAGAGAAACTGCGAGAAGTAGAACCGGCTTTTAGTCCGAGTTGCATGTTGTAGGAAGTATGGATGGAAATCATGATGTTTCTAAATCCACCTACCTATGGAGATCTTACTGTCATCTGGTTTCTGCTCGTCAGAATGTGTACGGCTTGAAGCATTCTCATGGCTTCGAATTTGCGCCCATACGACGAACACCAGTAGGAGAAGGAGAAGGTACGCGGGAACACGGAAAGGTCCTATGGGCCAAGAAAATGTAGACACGGAATTGTGCAGGGATAAGAGAATTGTCTATGTTCTGAACTGACTTCCGAACTTCCCTCTTCCCTCGGAACGTCACACAAGCTCACAAGGTGCCCAGCGTACTATCTGGCTCAGATCCCACCACCAGATCACCAGATAACTTGAATGGCAAGGAAGCCCCATGCAATGTATGCACCTATCAAGTCAAGTGCTTACCTCTTAGACGATATGAGAAGCACTACCCGAAACCAGCGCCTCGCGTATCTTCCGCGCGACATGGCTTGCGAAACTCTCAAATACCTGCGCATCGCGGCCTCGCATCCACTGCACTACCAATTGCGCTCCGCTCTCGCCCCCGCTCTTTCCAACGCGCGCCTCCTCAACCCACACATGTGCAACGAGCGCCACCTTCCCTTCCTCCCTCTCTCCGGTGCCGGTCCCTGCGGCGCCAGGCCGGGATCCGGAGAACTCAACTGCTGGGCCCTCTTTCGGCGAGCGGCGCGCGACCACGTGTCCCGCCTGGCGACGACAACGTAGGCCCCGCCTCTGCCGCCTTCCCCGTCCTCAGATACGGGTGCTCTGACCACGACCCCAGCTCCGGACTCGCCGGCGAGCGCACCGAGCACTTCCTTCACAGCACGTACAGGGGGCGCACGGTCGAGGCGCTGTCGAAAGGTTGTTCGAGGCGGGAGGAGACGATGAAGCGCGGGAGCGCTCGGGCGTGCGACGTCCTGGCGAAAACGACGCATCGGTGAGAAGGAGACGGAAGGGGTACGGGAGGACCGCTGGGTAGGTGCTCACGATGTAACTTACGTCTGCGAGGCGCGCATCGGTGAAGGACCAGGCAAGAGCCCAGCGGCGCGTGTGGCCCTGAACGAGTTCAGTGAGCGCATAATTCGTTATCTGTGAATGGTCCGAGCTTCAGCCACGCGTGTCCCCAAAACTGAGTGGAGTCCTGCCTCTTCCTACCGAATGGGCGCGGAGGAGCGTCACAAGCGCTATCAGGGACGACAGTTTGCCAAGCATGGAGGTGTACCATCTGCGGGGAAGAATTTTCGGCGTAAGGCGATGCTTGGGGTAGAGAATGAGGTTACAAACCGGCAGCGTTCGCCGATCGCAAGACTTTCGCGTACCATCCTGCTCACGAAACCCTGCTCACCTCCATCCGTGATCATCTCCACTTCTGAACCCGTGCAAACCTGTGGGGGGAAGTATTTGGTGAGGACTTCCTGTGGGGTATGGTGGACGAACGGCGTTGGGGGAGAGCGCCTTCGCGGCCGCCGAGCTTGCAACTTCCTCCGCGCTCGCATAAAATGGTGGGTTGCACATGCTGAAATCGAACCTGCACGTGTGCCAGGTGAGCCAAGAAAAAAGTATGGGGTACGGTGCGTGGCGCACGAAGCAGCCGGGTCTTGAGTGAGTGGAAACAGGATGGGGCCCGTTGGATCAGCAGGTAGGACGCTGATGCGTTCGGAGAGGCCGTTACGGTCGACATTGCCTGAGCAGACGCAAGCGATACGGTATCGACGTCTAGCCGCCCGAATAAGACGGAAACAAGAGAAGCGAAACGAAGCTAACCAGTTGCAACGAAGTGCCAGTTGGGAGAGAGACGGCAGGCAAGGAGTGGGTAAATGGCTGAGGCGCCTGTTCCACTGCAGAGGCTATGAGACGTGGATTCTAAGTAGGAAAAGATAGCTACACGTCGATGCCACGGATAGAAGTAAGCTGCAGTTCTTGCGATGAAGAGTGAGAAAGGATGTCTTGCAACCAAAGGACATAATTTAGTCTAGGTTTCCTCGCGTGAGTGAGATGCCTCAGGCAACCGGCGACCTCGTCCTCAGTCTTACCTGTTGGGCACTGGAGGGCACAGCTTGTCATCTGGGATCTCAAGTTGTATATCAAAGTCACGAAACATAAGTGCCTGAGTTAAACGCCTGAGGATTATGACACGTGGGAGTCGGTGAGACTTTGGCTGAAGATTGGAGGGACGAGGGAAGGAGAGATGACAACCTTTGGGCATTCTCATCGTGGAAATCGATGGTGGGAGACCCATCTTCTGGCGCTCGAATGATGCTGCGTAATGAGCAGCCTGCGTAAGGAAGATGCGAAACCTGCGAGTGGAAAAGGAGCACGGACTGCGGTCGCAAAGCTGGATAAGCGTGTGCAAGAGATTCGAAATCTGGCGGCGTCTTGTATAAATTTCGTTCGTGCATTACTGTAAGTCAGGACTGAGCCAAACTTGACTCAGGGAGCATTACACCCAGACCTAGGTAAATGTGCCAACGACTGGTTCTGTATCCGGCAACTATCCGCAAACGCCCCGTCGCCCCGTCCCTCCAGTATTGGATTGATACTTACCCGATCTGGGAAATTACCTTGGCGCAGACCACAACTTAGGTTTCTTCAAACATTATAGTCAGTTCAACTTAACTTTCTGGTGTTTTCTATTTGAGTGACAACCCTACTTTGCATGGAGTATCTGTCATGTCTGCGACCACGCATGTAACTTCTGATATGTTTGCATGGGGCGAACAATCCCCACAGGCACGCACGCATGACTCGACGAAGGGAGCAGCATCTACCCCCTATCTTACTGCGGCACTGCGCCATATGGTGTTGTGCATGTTGTCCAAGTCAGGACAGTCACGCACGCAAACGGTGCCCTGCCATAGCATAGGCGCATGGCACGATCGCATTTACTGCCAGTATATGTGTGCCCACGTCCCACAGGTGTCCCGCGTCACGCCGTGCCCAAGCCACTTCTTGGCGAAGAAAGCTCTGGGAGTTTCGAACGTTCGTAAGTAGTACTTCCGTCACTTGTTGCTCCATATAGTTTAACCGGCTAGGCTGCTGAATCACCGGATAATAGTATATCCTGCACTGCACAACAGGAATGCAGATCAGGGTCGCTCTGTTTTTTTTTTCATGGGCAGGGTCAACTTGAAGCCGGAAACGAAAGCCGAACACGGAAATTCCAAATTCTGTATGACAGGAAAACCAAACCTCGGGAACAATGAATGGCGGCACGGCGAGCACTGGACACGCCGCCACGCCTGGTGGTCAGTTGGGGAAACAACGAACGCATACGTATTTTTTCCTGTTCGGATTCGTACAGGACACGTATCGTGCCAAACTCCCTCATCGAGTCATTCCATCCTCCTGCAGAAGCTCAGGCGCCATAGAGTACCCCTTGCCCGAATATGCCCGCCAGAGTCAGGACCGAACCCGGCGGTCATTCAATGTAAGTTTGATTCATTCGCAGATAATCATATTGGCCGGTTGCCAGCCAGACCCCCAACACATTGCGATCGTGCGCAGCAGCTAGCTGCTGTGCTTATGTGCCGAAGGTGGGTAGGTTGGTTGACATGCTGACAATGACATGTGGTAACTGATTGTGGCTCCTCCGCCGCCGCCACAGGAGCTTACTTAGGGAGAGCTGGCGCACGGTGGTGGAAATGGGGGTATGAGGCACGGCCTCACAGGAGGTGAAGACCGGTCTGGCTGCGCAGAGTGCGGACGACGCACGACGCAGCCCTTTTGCGTTCCAGCCCACGGTCGCGGAGCGCCTGAGGAACGCGAGCTAGCCCGGACTTGGGGTCACCCACGAACGAGATTCGCATGTGATTGGTGCTTCAAGTTCCAGCCCCTCTTTCGACTTGCGCCGCCGCCCCTTGCCCATGCCCTTCTCATGCGACTTCAAGATACGGATTCGTCTTTTCAAGCGATTCCCCTTGCTTTTTTCCCTATCGCCATCGCCAGAACAAGAATGAACTTACGGGATATGGGCGTCTACTGTCGCACAAACTCAGGACGAGCGGTCCCAAAGCGGAAGGCGACGGCCTCCTTGGCGTCTACATGGCTACAGAGTAGGAACGATCATCTTTGCCGTCATGATCGAACGCGGAAAAGCGCTCGATGGACAGTGTATTTCATTTTTACTTTTTTTTATTGGCGAAAACGGGCACTTTTCTCTCAAATGGACATGGTGCTCTGTTCTTCTTCGCGAGTTGCGCGTTCGACGGCATATCCGGTGATGCAGGACCTCCGACTGACGACAAAAGCTATTGTACAGTACCGACAGGGGGTACTGAGCTGGTACCGTGGCTGCCAAATCGGTGCTGGTGGTGTCGCGTCTCGGCTGACAGAATTGATTGGCGTATGAAAGCCTCGCGTCGCTGAGATCGATCATTAAAGGAGAAGATGACACCTGCGTTGAGTTGGCTGACTCCACCCATAGTCGCGATCCAGTGTGCTATATATAGTACTGTATCAATGCACAGCACCGGTGAACACACGTATGTCGGAGAGATTATGTGTGGGTGGCTTTCCCGGACAACACGCAGGAGACGAATGTATGCAACGCAGTCCTGCAACTGAACCCGGCTCCACAGTTCTGGTAAGTTATTCACAGTTGGTCCAACCGTTTAGCCTAGTGTACGCAGCATGATAGCTCTAATCGGCGGCCCGCCCTGCTGGGTGACCGTGAGCTCCGGTCGTGAGCTCCACCGGTAAGTGGGACCGCGCCGACCCCACATCTTCGCCTTCCAGCCTGACTCACACCGTGCCGTACCGAACCCTCTGCATGCATCTCTGATCTGATCTCGCCTCTGGCGCTGTTCCTGCGTTTCTTCCATTACTGTACCCAAAATCCTTTTCTGGGCAGGGGGGTCTTCCTCGGCTCTTTATACCCCAATTTGCCTACCTGTTCTGCGCCACCCCGACCATACCCTCATCTACGGGTCTCGCTCCCAGCTGCTCCTGAAAGTGGAGCCCTTTACGCCTCGGGCCCGAGTTCGCCCGGTGTACGCTGTGTAGTATGGCAATGGGGAAGGCGGCGCGGAGGTGGAGTCGCGCGCATGTGCTTTCCCAGATCCCCCACCCACACAACCAGCTTGTTGTGCCCATCCATAATCGCACGCACGTGTTTTGCCTTGCGCCTCCGTTGTTATCGTGGTGTTGTGTTTCTTTTCTTCTGTCCTTCTGGCGCCGCGCTGGCGGGCGGGGCCTGCCCTGTGGGAGAGAGTTACGATAGCGGACAGGTAAAAAGCCTGGGATCGCGCCTTCTGCTGCGTGCGCTAGGTTCTATGACCTTGGAACTTCCCCACGGCACGGCATCTTTGATGAGGAGAGAACGCCGGGAAGAGAAAGGGGTTAAGTGAGCGTGCAATAATCCCCGCACGTACAGAGACATGCGATGAGAAGCTACACGCATGAGCGCGCACGCGCCGAAAGGTGGGATGGGGAGCCCCCTTATCTTTGGCACAGCAATACAACTGCAATTACGAATCCCCCACTTGCAGGAGATACCACGACAGATGCCAAAGACGACGGGCACTTGGGTTCTAATCGGGGCTATCTCGTATCTTTACATATCGCTTGCATGCTGGTGCCAGTGTATCAGTGCAGTGCAGTGACGCGGGTGAGATACTCACATACGCACCTCTGGCGCTGGCACGCCCCCACCACATATCCCTTCACAGACACGAAGATGGTTATGTGGCGCGGGTGCAGTCTTGTTCCCCGTCTAGATTCCACACCACCGGTCCCTGTCACTCTTTTGAGCTCTCTCGCTTGTCCTTTTTTCTTTTATGTGCACGGAAATCCGGAACTTGGAAAAAAAACAAAAGCTTGACAAAAACTAAAGGAGGATGTCACGTTCATGATATAGGCCGATGGGATCGATGAGATCTTGTGGGGATGTAGATGTAATACCACTGGCACAAGGAAATGGAGGAGAGGATCACGATCGGCCGTAATGGAAGTGCCTTTGATAATCTCGGCCAAGCGGATCTAATATTATATTTGACCAAAAAAGAAAAACCGAGATGTCTTTTTATGTGAGGTGTTAAGGGCGATCGACCAGGAAGGGAAAGGAAAGGGGCGAAGGGGTCGCACAACGCGTTAAGCGAAATGGGGAAAGGAGATGAGGTGGTGCAGTGCCTTCGGAAATCATTTTTGGTGGGCAAATTGCGCAACGGGATCCTCGAGTCGCGAGTCAGTGATTCTCAGATCTCAGCGTCTGCTGCTCGCGTCACCATCACCGAATGTGGTAGACGGTTGTTCCGTCGTCATGCGTTACATCCCTAGAACAGACTCTGTATGGAAGAGGAGCATGTCTTCAAAGTCTATGTCTTCTATCATGGAGCAAGTGGGGCTGGCTATTGCGCTATTGGATATCACAAAGCACGTGAACAGAGAAGTGAAGGCACGATATACGCATGGTACACAGGGGTAATAAAAAGAAAGGCTTCAAGAGAAAAGAAAAGGCTGGGGAAAGCCCACCTAAGCGATAATGAAATGGTCTAGGGGGAGGGGGGGGGGAGCAACAAATGAAGTGGAGAGTATGATATGTTGTCATGATACAGAGGGCGTAATATGGGTAGGGTCTCTCGAGGCAGGTCGTCGACATGAATGGAAAGAAGAAACAACTCCGATTGAAAGAAAGATACCTATTTGACAACCACACGTCTCGTGTGTTTACCTGCACGCCGCCGTTCTCCATGCGGCGTGGGCCTACGCCACGACTGATCGTCCTCTTCGCGAATCTCATCAACACGATGATCCACCTGTGTGAATGATCAGAACCGATCGAGTTAGCTTGGGCGGAGAAGTCCATTGGCACGGCGTCTCACAGGGAGAGGTGCATTACGCACGATCGTCGGATGGTGAGGCGGTGCAAATCCAGGAGGTGGTACTACCGCACTGGGATTACCCCGCGCGATATCCGGATGATGGTGTGAATACGGTGGGACGGGGTGTGGGGGAGAATGCATATGTGCAGGTGCGTGTGCAACTTCCTGCACCGGCGGTGGGGGTTGCATAGTAGGTTGAGGTTGCGGTTGTGGTACCTGCGGTTGCGGTTGCGGTTGTTGCACTGATGGTTGCGGAGGAGCATGCGGATGTGCAGGCCAGGAATGTGGAACTGAGACGGGCTCTTTGCCTTTTGAGGAGCGCGCAGCGGCAGGAGGAAAGTCGGACTCTACGCGTACGCGAATAATTTCTTTGCCCGCCTGTGCAAAAAACTGATGTTCCTGGCGACGGAAATACAAGCTGGTAGATCCCTGTTTAAGGAAGAGCGGCTGCTCTGGAGGTTGGGGAGGGAAAAGACGCATTAAATCATGGCCAGTGGGTGGTGGAGGGTAGATCCTCGGAGGCATTGCCTGGCCATTTGACACGTCGAGATCTAAGGGTTTACGGCCCTTCTCGTGAAAAAAGGGAGGCGACGACGAGGGACAATGAGGACTTACGAGGAAGGGAGCTTGGTGTGAGCGGTCTTCGGGGAGGGGCCTGGACACCGTTGACGGAATGTTGAATAGGAGGAAGATGCGAAGAGGGAGGGCTCATGTCGTGATCTGGTGGAGAGCGTGAGGAGCGTGAGGAGGGGGAGCGAGAGAGCTCTGATACGGGACGCAGATGGTATTGCTGCATACCGAGGGTGACGGGACGTTAAGGGAGAGGCGAGGGAAGGGAGGCGATTATATACGGGGAGCGGCATTTGTATGAGTGATCTTCTGGCTGGGCATGACGAAAAAGGAGAAGGAACCGAACGGATGTGATGGATTGGATTGGAATTGGCGAAGGGGGAAATGGGTTATTTGCGATAATGCTATGGGAATGCGAATAAAATAATGCGCATCAAATTGGAAGCACCATCCATTCATTCCGGCCCGCGGACTCTCTCTCCTGCTCGCGCTCTGCTGGCATAACTGGCACACCCGACTACAAAGTGGCCATCTTCAAGGGCCGCAGAACCCCGTCGATGACAAGGCCTCGTGCGCTCCAGGGTGTCGGCTCAATGCAGCCCCTGATCTTGACAGAAACCGCTCACCCTTGTCCCGGCACTTGGCCATCCACTTCTGCCGCCCATTTCACACGGGCTATCGGTTAACTTGGTATGGTCTGTTCCCCTTCGGCAGACAGGTCAAGTCAGATCAATTATCACCTGCTTGCATTTCCAATTACGCTCGTCTTCTCTTCCGGGCTTCCAAAAGGCCCATCCCATGGATGACATGACATGGCTACCACCCACATCTACGCCCGACCAGGTCCATTCCTTCGGTAGAGTTCCTGATTTCATCGTCATTCCATTTATACCTCACTCCTCTCCAGAACATTCCCCGGCGCTACCCCGGCCCCCTCAGATAAACAGGTTCGATGTTCCTCCGTTGGCCGGACTTTGCTCGCCCCGTTTTCCATGTCAACCGACTGACTGACTCTCAATCGATGTGATCCACCACATCAGGAAATGCATAGATACACCTGCCTTTTTTAATTAGTTCTGCTTTTGTTGACGGTTGGCAGCTTCTCCAACAATCACCTGCTCTCCAAGCGATTCGCCACGCCCGTCACATCAGCATCGTGTTCATATCACTTGTCCATGATTCATCTGTTGATCGTTTCTACTCCACTATCAGCCCATTTGCTGTGCAACAATGGAACTTATTTGGAAACGATATCGGCGTATATCCGCCTCCATTGACGTCCACCTGTTGGCCTAGAATCTGCGATAGCCCGGCGAATTCCGGCCTCGACATTACCTGTTTCGAGCGCTTGCCAGTCCTCCACTTCGCCTTCCCTTCCGAGTCCGCCCCTCGTCCCTCACGCTCGTTCCGCCCCCACAGTTAGGGTATCTAAAGCTTCCGAACTCGGCAACCCTGGCACGGGCGCACCTGCTGTACTTCTCTGGAAAACCTTGGCGTATCCGATTATCCGAACCAACCTAGGCCTCATCGCCCATTCCGTCCCCATCTATGTGATTGTTATCCAATTCTGACTGACGTGCTCTTACTCCTCTTGGATCATATGTCACAACTGCTACTTACTCCTCTTGTCATTCGTTTTGTTATACTGTCAAGTGATCGTCTCATTGTTCTCGGGTAAGTTTAGTGAACATGAGCAGTCATACCAATTTGCGAGACGGCTGTCCCGTCGAGGGCGGCTCGTTACTTATGTACAACTCGTCGCGTAATCGACCGGATCAGGAGGATCAGGAGAGAGCCCAATCCAGACTAGTCCTACTGCTTGTGTTCTGGATGCCATTGCCATGCTACGCACGCACCATGTGCCGCAGTGCCCTTCTCATTGAGCTGCCGTCTCCTGGGGGGCCTCGTTGCGGCGCAATGCTTCCTTATCATATGAACTCAGAGCATTAACGCACAATGGCACGGATCCAGGCACCAAACGCACACCACTCCACAGCACCTTCATTATACCATAACGTGACCCAGCTGTGCTCCTGGGCGGCAAAGACTGGGAATCCAACCCGTCACTCTCCTACCCTATGACGAGCCAATGGCGTAGCGGCGTCTTTTGCCACAGGCGCGCGCAACATACTTTACAGTGCACACGATTTACTTGCAAACTTCGGCGGCCGGGCAAAGGTCTTCTTCGCCAGGTCGTAACCATAACGTGGCTTGCTTCTTCGCCTTCTTTTCCCCAACTGTTTTGGCGTCTCCTGCGTTGCTCTCCTGATACGAACAGTATGATTCGGAACGATGATTTCATTCAGCGCCACTCACTCCCGCGCCACGCAACTAACTGTACATACAGAACCGCATTGGAACCGCCCCTCTTCCGCCTCGGCCAACCCTGCTCTCTTCCGACTGGCCCACCCCGACGCCGCTTTGTTTGTTTGGCAAACTTACTGCGCGCCATGACCAATCATGCACCTTGACAGCATTCGGAGGCGGCTCTTTTCAGGTCAGTGCGCTTGACAGTAAATACGTAGTGTCGTATCGTTATAGGTCCGTTATGTATAGCGTAGCTCGGCGTTTCGTTTCGCCACCACGGTGAATAAATATTGAACCCCCAGGCTGCGCGTCGGTCGACCGGTGTTCTTTGGCCGGCAGGGAGCTGTGTACAGAGGACGAGATAGCGCTGGCGAAGCGTGGCGTCGTACTTACATATAATAACCATACTACGACCGCAACTCGTTACGCCAATCGCCCTTGCGTTTCTTACCGGATCGGCACAGCCAAGTTCAGTGCTCTCTCCAAATCGCATAAAAGGAAACCCGTAAATCGGGCGTGTACTGAATGGGCCATAGCCTGGGGCCAGCGCTGGCGTGGCTCTACAGTTTGTGTTTGCAAATAACCCACCAACCTTACCATACGCGCAAAACTCGCTATCACAACGATCGCCCTTCTACTGTATCCTTCGGTCGGCAGATCCTCACGCTCTATGCCCCTTTCTGTGTGCGTGCTTCGTGATTCGCGATCACGGGTCCACAGCGAACCCGACGACCCCAAAAAAAACGAACGAACTTACTCCCTCTCTCCTCCCCGAGGATCACGTCCACGCTCGGGGTTGAGCTTTTTTTGCTTACGTGGCGCGCGCACACCGGCTGCGACGACGAACGGGCTGCTGGCCTACCAGTAAGTGCACGCGTGCACACGACACGGCACGCGCAGCACGCATGTTGCCCAAACGCACGACATTGATCATGATCGCGGTGATATTTTTTGTAAGCTCGCAAGAGTTCAATTTTTATATTTAGTCCGAGGGCTATAGAGGGCTAGAGCATCATCAGACGTGGCGCTATTGAAATCAGGTGAAAGCAATCCGGTGTTATTACAGTATTTTCTCTTTTTTTTTCGATCACAAGACTACGGGTATCGCGGCACGGGATGTACGTTCTGTGGGTGTGACTTTTTGGCGAACTCGGCTTGTATATGGGTGGGGTGTGTCAATTTTATGAAAGGAAAAAAATGTCAAAAAATGGAGTGTTGTTCCTGTGTTATGATCAAGACGATGCGATCTCGACTATCATCTCTTTGGGTAAAGGGTGTTTCCTCTTCTATTGACACAAAAGGGAAGGGGAGAGAAAAAATATGCCAATTGGGGGGATTGTGCCCTGCCGATTCCTGTGCAGAGATTGTATTCGCGCGGCAAGGGACGAATTCTTCGGGTTCTCTTGTTTGTCGCACCTATTTCAAATTGACCAACGTTCTGCACTTTCCATTATACGACGTCGCCTAATGTAACGTGATAGCTTCGATTCAGTAACAAGGGAAATGGAAATATGGACCGGAGAATGAAGGAACTTCGCGTGCCAGTTCGCTTTGGAAGAGCTCCTTCCCGTTGTCAAGTTTCGGAGCCGGCGCTATGGAGTTCGGAAGCGCTGGGTCAAAAGCCCCGAGCAATGGCCGAATAAATAAGAGACATTATGGAGATTATCTTGCTCCGGTTGGCCAATTCGTCAAACCGCGCATCGTATGAAACAAGAATGCACGTCGTCTTGTGGGATGTGAGAACGGCGTGAGCAAAGCAACGGTCGCGGACAACACCTCATGCAAAGCTGCTGGCATTGGGACCGCGGCGATGGATCAGAAGGCTGCGCCGCAATGCACGAGCCCGAAGCAAGAGGAAGAAAGAAAACTAAAAACGAACGGGAAAATCCCTCGGCAGGCAAAATACAAGGCAGAGGAGTAGAAACGTCGAGGGGAAGAGGGAGGCACCGCGCTGTGAGCAGCGGCGGCCGCGGAGCGCGCGGCAACACCAGTGAGGCTCCCGATTCAGGCTGCGCCGCGGCGCCGCTTTTCCTGCGTTTTCCCTTGGTGGTTTGCGCGCCAGCATCGTCGCGACGATCGTCCCTGTCTCTCTTCAGATTCTGGCGCCGCGTCCCACGGGGGTGTCAGGCTCTGGCCGTCTCGGGCGCGATCCGTCGCCGCGAGAGACGGAATCGGACGGTTCATCCACGCCTGCAGGTTTGAGGAACATATCGCGGTTGGGGGTAGAAAGGCTGCTCGCGGCCCCATGAGGCGATGGTGCGGACGGCAGTGGCGGCGGCGCACTCCTGAACGGAAGTGAACCATCACCGCTGCTCTTGTGTTCTTCCTCCGATTCGAGGTTTCGGATCTTGATTCCGCTCCCACCTACGACCTCTTCGCGAATGATTTCCCGGGCGCTTTTGGCATTACGCGGTTTGGGCCGTTCGATATCTTTCGTCGTCGAGGACCTAGGCCCGAAGCTCGATATCGACGTAAGACGTTTCGAGGGATTGTGACTGGGGTGATGGCTTTCTTCTTCTATGGGGACCTGCCGCTCCGAAGGCGACCCACGGGAATCGTCCTGCTGGAACGGATCTTTGGCGTCAGGTGAGCGGCGTGCGGGTTGTAATGAACGGGGCTACCTCTCCTTCTGTGACCTCCTGACCTCGTTTATTCCATGTCCGTCGGCCTCTAAGCTTGACATCCTGTTGCGGCGATCCCGAAGCGTCATTACGGCCAGGGAAAACAAAAGGAAGATATGAAGCTTCGTGTATAACGGCGAGGCTGGGCGCGCATCAAGGGCAAAGTAATTGTCGATTACACAACAGGAAACGTTACCTGGTAAGTGGCTCTGAACCCATTCCCCATGCATCACGAACCTCCTTCGCCACCTCCCAACGCGACTCATCCTGGATAAGCGACTCCATCGATTCGTTCGCAAGGCTTTGCTCGGAATTTTGGGCATTCTGCATAAAGCGAAGGTTGAGGGTTCCTTTGCTGATGGTCGCGGTCATTGTGGATGAGGTCTGGAAAAGGTCTCGAGAGGTCGCAACAACACTTCGTGTAAATCACGTGACAGTCCATATTTGTATAGTCGAGGCTCTGCCGGCATATCTAATCCGACAAATAGCAGAAAGGAAATTGATGTCGTTGTGTGGGAGTACGATACGTGGTAGAGGGAATAATGTATCTCAAACGGAGATCCAATAAAGGGTACCGTCTCACCACAGTCAACTGTTCGACATTGGGCGTCTCGGAACGCATGGAGAATTGTTCTTGGAGCTGCTACATCAAGTCCACGGCGATGCTGTCAATCGTGACAGTATATACGCAATAAAGACGCTCCTCCCCACGGTGGAGTGGACATGACGCATGCCTGGGCACAAAGTGGTATTCCCCTGCGTGATTGTGGAGAGTTCACATCTGGCAGCGGTCCAACATGGCAATTTCCGTTTCCCCTCACGGTAATGATGTGCAAGTATTCCTGGAAGGATGCACGACGACTTGTTCTTTCAATTTTCAAGAACGCTCATGTGTGGCGCAAATGCCGCGTCGGACGTAAAGGAGATTCTTATGGCAGGCGAGTCGACCAGAACTAGAACACGATTGAGAACACGAGAAGAAAGGACGAAGAGGTGGCCCAACAGGAAGGACAACCAGGCACGGCAAAGTCTCAAGCAGTGAGTTTTGCTATCCCGTACGACGGCTTCGGATATACGGCTGCGAGGATGGCGGCCGTGCGAAGGGAGCAGACATCCCATATATGGCACAATCATTCAGTACTATTCAGTTGTTGAGATGGGGTCGACAGATGTGGTATCGGATACAGTATACACCTCCTCCGGCAGTCAACCGATTGCATCCATCAACAGATGGGGCCATCTCCTTGGCTTAATTAAAACCACGCACAACAGCCAGCACTCGGCCAGCTCACGAAAGCTTCAGCATATCGTATGGAGCAAGCCGACATTTCGACGGGATCATCGTGATCTCCATGGGACAGGCACGAACTATCTTCATCGTGCCACCGAAGCGTGAAGCGCGTCAGGGTTGGGCAAGGCACGAGGTTCTCTTCCTCACATGAACTCAAAAACGCCCCATCTCTTTCCCATCGGTTCTCTCCGGTTTCTGCCTTTAAACCGGGATAAATGTCGGATTGCCCAAAGGCTACTGCCGAGCGACGACGCTGCTGCCGAGGCATGACGTGTACAGTGTATGTTTCGTCCAACGACGCGGCGTACGCGATACTGTCGAAACAGTGTGCACTTCTCGGAGCCGATCTCATCGGTAGGGTCAACCATTCACTGCTGTGAGTGGGCTGATAGTTTATGAATTCAAGTTACAGCAACAGTTGGCGTTACGACGATCTCCATGTAACGCTCTGAGGCGTAGCGTAGCGCCAGAGTAAGCAATCTATCCATGTGGAATGCTTTGAAAAAGACCACACATGTCTCAATGCGACATCCTGCCAGCGCCCCCAGCGCCCCTCGATGGAGTCGAAGGCGTTTGCTCAATCTGTGGCACTTTGATCATGATTCCCGAAGCCGCCACTCACAGCGGAAAAATAGTCCGAGTCAGACAAGCGCTGTAAGTATATCATCACATATGAGGGCAATTTCGTCGGGCTTAGATCGCCGCAGATCGGCTCAGACGATGGAGGAGCTCCCGTCAATGCGCATGTGCTCATGCGAGGCCATTTTTTTGATGTGACTGACCGCTTGTGCAGCACCGGTGTCAATATAGTACCACGAACCGAGGAAGGAAGAACATCCAAGCCAGCCATAAACTCACATAATTATACTCGTCTACGCAGCGTCATTGTCGGGCTAGCGCACGCCACCGACGCGGGGACAAATAGCCGTAGCGACACCAGCTACGTACAGCTGCGAGGAAGCCATACCGTACAGCACAAGCCAAATTCGGACGCCTTTGTCTACGAAACGACGACTCTGATTGGACTTTGAACGGGTGGCCGTTGGCACTTTGAGAGGGTCTTTTCCACATTCGTTACGTGGCAGTGTCGTCGGCGTGCGTCACCGCCTCCGTCCTTGCATGCATGGATACAGCGTGTTGCATGACATGGCGGTGTACGGCATCTGCTGCAACGCAACTCGGGAAGTACGCAGCCCTCGGGGAATCTGACACTGGCAACGCGAAGTCGAAGCGGAGATCAAAAATGCACGCTTCGCTTCGCTGCACTTCTCCCTGGGATCGCTGGCCCACAGAATTCCAGAACCCGCCCGCCCACCGCCTGATGACTCAACGAAGCGCCGGCTTCTGCCCAGCGAACGGCAGAGAGACGTGACCCCGGGCCCTTCCTCAGCAGTGCTCTTTTTTCGTTTTTCGTTTTTCGGAATTCCGTCGATCAATCATCTAGGTCCGAGTCCGAGTCCGAGTCCGAGTCCGAGTCTTGAGTGCTGAAGTACTAAGTCCGAAGCGCACGGCGGGATATCGTCCTTCCTGCTCGGCTGCGACCTCCCCGCGGCGGCGGTGGCAGCGACGGCAGACGGCGCACGGAAACCTTACTGATCGGACGAGCTCGGACTGCTGACCAACGTAATCATTTTGTAGTTACGTGCGTCGCTCGCTATTGTGTGTGGAGGAGAGCGAGAACGCGGGGTTCGTCTTGGCATGGGAACATATGAATTGGACTTTCACCTGGTGTGAGAGTGCCAACGCTACGAGTACACTGGCGTGGAACTCCTGGAGTGCGATTGTCGCGCTTCGTTCTGCTGTGTACTTCCCGTACTCTACAGGTGGCGTATTATGTTGCTGTGGCTGGCTTCTTTGTGATGAAGCTTCGTTTGACGAGCGAATTTTCAACCGGTTGTTGAGCTATATGGGCGGTTCGGTTCAGTTGAAGTTGGCACCAGAACATCACTGGATGAAGAATGTCAATGCTGATACTTACATGGGTCGACTTGGCAAACGAGAGTCCATGTAAGATAAGATAACAAAAATAGGATGACTGCCATTTCGGTCCAAACCGAATTTGACATTAAGACCAATATAGACAGAAATCAGGAAAATGTCTTGTTGTCTTGCAAGTAATGATGCACCTACAACCACCACATGGTCCTATTGTATCTCAACTCTGGACGGCAGTGGAGAACTGACACTGAGCTAGACATGTCCTGATGGTACGTCGCACGCAAAGAATACGTCCTGGGGCATATGACCCATCGGTTCATGTGACATGTCAGCTCACAGCGCTCAAAGGCCAACGATGGGGTGAATCTTGGATGAACACCCTCTTAATGGTTCTAATGCGCCCGACAGGTACAAAACTGGCGCAGCAGTCCATCACATGCAAGTCACCAATGGAGAATCATAAAGGGGATCCGGGACAGATCGGGGATCGTGTGTGGGCGCGTGTGGTGTGTCAGTGGCGTCGAGAGACAAGAAGAATGGAATTCGGAAGCCAGCGTGACGGCGCTCGGGTCTTCCATGAATGCCGTGTCCTAATAGTCTCGTGAGGCGTCGCTGCTCCACATGCTGGCCGACACTGGATAAGATAACAGTGCATCTACATGATGCGTGATGCATGATGCCGATGCATTGCTATAATTATGCTACCCAGTCCTAGGATTGAAATATTGAAAGAACGCGCGTGATTCGTTTCGGGTAATACAGTCTACGATCACGGTTCGTGGTATGCTCGGAGCTTTTCTTACGTGTAACAGAGGAACCTGGCCAGTTTCCATCAGTTGGGGTGGTGAAACTTGCGGACAAGAGACACCGTTCACTTGACAAGGTCTTCATTCAGCCTATAAATTCAACTCGGCCGTAATTGGTTCGGATGGGTACTTATATGATACACGGACTAGGCACATGCATGGAGGAACGTCGTGCTACAAGATGGGCGTGACAAACATACAGGGCGTGTGATGGTGGTGGCTTATTACGGCTGAGTGCGTGCGCAACGTGTACAGAAGTTTGATGAAATGGGACCCTTCTCAATTGGTGAGCTCGTCGCGGAAACCCTTCTCGCTCTCTACTTCGCCCGGAATCGCCTCGAGCTGCTCAGAGGCGTGAGAAACCCGCGGGAAGGGAACCAAGGCAATATACGAACCTCGTCAAGATCAATGAGCGCTGCCTTATGATTTCAATGCTCTTCTGGAGGTCCTCTTCTGAGATCACCAATGGGGGCGAGAACCGGATGCTATAAATTCGGGTTTATCGGTTTCTTGGCAGTCCTTAAACAGGAAATCAGCGCTTACATGTTCACGTGCGTTGGCTTGGCAAGTACTCCCCGACTCTTGAGCACAAGGCAGAGCTGCCACGCTGTGCGTCCGCGCGTGCTCGCACTCTCGTCGATGACGATGGCATTAAACAGCCCCCGCCCGCGCACCACCTTGACAAGTGGGGAGTGCAGCGCCCGCACGCCGTTGCGGAACTGTTCGCCCAATCTTTGCGCACGTTCCGCAAGCCGCTCATCTATCAAGACGTCCAGTGCAGTCATCGCCACGGCGCAGCCGAGTGGGTTCCTATCGGAATTTGAGAGATGAGCGTGAGAAAGAAGGAAGAGAATGTGAGCGAGCGCACCCGCCGTAAGTGCTACCGTGCTCGCCGGGCCGGATGCACAGCATCACTTCCCTGTCTGCAAGCACGGCGGACACTGGGTACACGCCGCCGGAGAGGGCCTTTCCGAGAGCACGACGTCCGGTCGGATGCCCTCATGTTCTACGCACAGTAACTTGCCCGTTCGCGAAAGGCCCTGTCGGATTGCACATACTTAGCATCAAGTTCGCCTAGACACTAACCTGGGTGCGCCTCACCGTTTGGATCTCATCGCAGATGAGCAAGACGTTATGCTGCGTGCAAAGCTCGCGGACTTTGGGAGGTACCCTCAGGCGGGACGACGATGCCGGCTTCACCTTGGATGGGCTCGATGATGAACGCGGCGACGTCCTTGCCATGAAGCTCGAGCGCTCGCCGGATGTCTTCAATTTCGCCATATCGAATTGTATGAATCGCATCACCGTCGCGGTATGTCGGACCCACGCCCGCGAGGTACGGGCCGAAACCATTTCGACTTTCCGGGTCTGTGCTCATGCTGGACATGTGGTAATTCGTTTATGGAAAAGCGACATTAAGGGCCACCGACAAACAGCTCGAATGGAAGGGCGATCTCTCACCTGATGACACCGATGGTCCGGCCGTGGAAATTACCTGCGGCGCTGAGGACGATGGCACGGCCATCGGAAACGCCTTTCTTCTCATATGCCCATTTGCGCGCGAGTTTGATGCCTGTTTCGACGGCCTCGGCGCCCGTGTTCATTGGGAGAACCATGTCATAGCCAAATATTTTTGTGACCTTTTCCGCAAATGCGCCAAAAACGGAGTTATAGAACGCCCGCGAGGAAAGGGTGAGGCGCTGAGCCTGCTCCACCAAGGTTGCCACGATGCGGGGGTGGCAGTGCCCCTGATTTACGGCCCTGCGATCAAGGTAAGCCCCGGGATAGATAGGCCAAGAAAAACGGAAGGGCAGCACTTGATGCGCGGCGATCCGGGAAATGAACATGATGTTCAAAGCAGCGATCGGAGGCCGAGAAGGTGCGACCTCCGGGCGCGAGGCGGAGGAAGAAGCGGGTGCTTACGAATAGGCCGAGAGCATATCGATGTATTCCTTTCCTTCCGGATCCCATACTCTGTGCTCGTCGTTCGTCAGCTGTACTCGATAACGCCTTCGGAGCCACTCACTTGGCACCAAGTGCCCTATCAAAGACGACTGGGAGCGGGTGATAGCTAGCAAATGACGATCAGACATTGCATCATAGGCGAGGGTACGATATTTTACTTGTGTGCTCCGAATTCGTGCTCAAGAGAGATGACATCTGCGGAAGACAGATGTGCGGAACGGTCGCGTGCTTCGGGGGTAACGGCGGCGGTGTCCGCCGAGGGGTTTTTGCTGTTGGCGTGCCGCGCGAGGCCGTTGTCGTGGGGATGCAGTGCTACGGGTGCCATTGCTTCTTATTCGGCAGGAAAACGAGTTACGAGTGGGCTCTCTTTGCCAGTGCAAGTGCAAGTGCAAAGTGATGTCTCAGCAGAAACACGAGGCTGGTCCTTATAAAGACTCCCAGGCTCGGGCGGACCATCCTGCCGCACTCTCCCGCCCCCGACTTTCGCACTGAAACCATCCCGACCCTCTTTTTTTTCGTCTCACGTTGCGTCTCACGTGGTATTTTTTCAATTGCATATTCCTCCGGAATGTCTCCATAACCATAACAATGAAGGTAGTTTCTCTAAAGCTTGTTGAGCCACGCAATGTACAAGGTTAGGATTGTCCTTGCTCCGAGTCTGAGTGTCATGAACCACACCTTCGTGGACGAGTATCGATGACACGTCTAGATCCCATCCCTGTCACGTTACTACTTCGAACGAGGAACCGCTGCGCCCCCTATACGATCACCTGCTCTGACTTCTTAGGTGCTTCTAGGCTCTCCAAACTGTCAGCTGTGCGCAAGCACTTCATTTGTGGATTCGGAGTTGATAACTGCGTCATTGCTTGGTGCCTTTACCAGCCAGCCTAGCGGTCACGGCCGGGGTAATGGTCAATGAAGGTCATTTACGTTGATGGTCATCTCACGCGATGCAGGTTCCGCAATCGAAAGCGACGTCAATGTTCCATCAGGTTCAGGTCAGTGCGTCAGAAGTACGCATATTGGCCGTCCCCTTTCATGTCCTCGTTACTAGCGCCTCGAGAGACGCTAGTCTCTTTACGTGCGCATGGTCTCTGCTCCATATAGGACGCCTTGTGACCTTTTTATCAGGTTTCTGCGGTCCGATGGCAACCTTTTACCTCTGGTTTCCTGATCTGTCCGATCACTACTGCAATAACCTTGAAATATTGCGTGACATTGCCTTGGCCTTACGGGATTAGGTTTAGGGCCTACTGGTTCAGTTGACTTGCCTGCGTGAATGCGCGAGGCCTGCGAGGTGGCATTACTCTATTTGCCCAGCACCATGAGTCGTTCGCGATCACGGGTGACCTACGTACAGAACGTTCAGTGTTGATCGACAATAGCGATGATGTAACCGGCTTTTCCATCCGAGTCATACGGTACAATTAAAGGGTCGCCCATCTTCACGCCCACGAGCAATTTCAAGTTCATCGGACAGTGGCCCGAACACGTGCGCGACCTGGCACGGTCGTTGTCTGTCATCTTCGATTGGCTCAAGGGTGCGGATTCTGTGTTGCATAACTTGTTTTCCATGCGACCCGTCAGCTACACCATGGCCAACGCAAAGGTGTGCGACCACAGTTTGAGCGCCGATGGCGTCTGAGATGGGCGTAGAGCACTCATTCATTCCCGAGTCGAGGTCCTGCCGGGCTAGACGTGAGAGGCCGCGACTCGATGCATCCGCGTGTTGCTCACGAGGCCCACAAGCCCACGACGCATTTGGACCGAACGCATGCATCTTCATCTCCTGGGATCCATCAGAAAAAAAGAAGAAACGGAATACGAGCTAAGACGCGCCTGTCGTCGTCCTCGAGGCGCCCCCCCACACCCCCTGTCCTATTATCCGACTATCATCTGCCGAAATCGTCGGATGCACCGCACCAGTACCGCACACCTTCACGATCTCGTGTGACGCGCCGGGATCGGGGTCCCACAGCGTGTCAAATCTAATCTAAGGTTTTGTCTGTTGTGTATCGCGGGACGCGGGACGAACTGAGATGGGCGCCATGTCGATCCCATTACGGAACACGCCGCGCACCTCATTTGCCATACACTACGCCACCTACAACTACCTACATCCTGCACAGCGGTACCATTCCACTGGCACCACACTCCCCGCACTCCCCCGTGCATGCACTACAGTACTGTAGTGCCTTACGCCGTGCCAGTGCCAGCGAGTCAGACCAACCGGATCGGGGGAGCTATCAGCGCGAGGAACACCATGGCTACCATCTTTGGATGCGTCGAGCTCCTATTACCTGTGATCGACCGTGATGTGTACCTCCCGTCGTGTCCGAGTCATGTCTCGACACCGACCCAGGCCGTCGCCGTCTTGCGACGGTTTACCGATTGCGATCGAGTCTGGGTTTGCTTGAGAGGCTACCGACAGTGGCGTTCCGACGTGCGGCGAGTGTCAAATACTGCATAGTTCACGATAAAACACACAAACGCACAAGTGGTGGTTGAGTCGGGTTCGCACTCGGCACTTGCGACACTGGCGTACCAAAGCGAGGAGCGGCAAGTCCCGCGGCAGCTGACTGTATGTCGTGACGTCATCGTCGTCGTTGCACCGCCACTCCTCGTGGTAGGACTCCGGCAGGTTTCGATATCTGTGATTTCCGACGCCAGATTGACCCGCTACGGGTCACGCCCAACTCGGGGCTCGTCCGAGTCCCTACCTGACGAACCCGGCAGCTGCTGCTAATCATGTTCAACTTCCATTCACAGAATCAGCGATAGGAAATAGTGCGCTCTTATCACTACTGCTTCAAGACTTCGTGCCGACTATGCCTCCTTGAGTTAGTAAGTCGAGACAAAGACGCTCTGCTACTAATGAAGCGCTATCTACAGCGCGATTGATAGTCGCTTGACCGGAAGAGAACAATTCCGGAGGCGGCGGTGGATGCAGCTTAAATTAATGGTGAAGGCTTCTCTTGCTTCTAAGTTCATGTAGCTTTACTTATCATCACACTAGCAGCGTCGAGATAACGCTGGCCGCAAACTTCTTTCTGGTTCCGCTGCGCTGCGTACAACTCCCAGGAACGAGGCCTGTGCAGGAACTATCTATCTTATTAGGAAACGGAACCGGGCTCACTTGCCACCGCTCTGTTGGCCATCTTCGGCACCATGATAAGATATCAACTGGTAGCACAACAGAATCACCAACATCATATCACAATCAGGTTATTATGTTCAACCTCCAGTCACATCATGTTTCATATTCTAGACTGTAGAACTTCGGAATGGAACCAAACACCTCTTCTGCGGCGCGGTGGGCTTGGTAATATTGTGAACTATCGCCCTCCTTCCAACTTATCTGTGGCGGTCTAAGCGGCTAGATTGTGGCAAGTTGCAACGTGCTGTAGGGAGCCAACTTATCCTGAAGGAGTGGCTCTTAATCAATGCGAAAATTCAGGTTCGCCGCCCCACCCTCCGGTCCGATGTCAACCTACCTACCGGTGCCGTCCAACACGTAGACTGTAGGCAAGGCCGACGAGACGTGTTTCTTTCTGACATGATATTCCTGACCAATATGATAGAACGCCTTCGATAGATGGGCCACAGCATTGGCAGATAGCTGATTGCGGATCACGATTCAAGTTGTATTGACAGCATGTGGCACCTTTGGGCGGTCGACAAGAAAAGCTATAGTGAGTGCTAGTGTGGTACCACGGTGATCGCTCTGTCAACGCCCTACGGCGATAAGGAACGCGATCGTTTATAGAAAGCAAGCATCACACTTTCTTATTTTGCTCTAGAACAAGTACTCGTACTCATACTGTAGCTGATGTACTGTGAAACTTCATCCATAAGTTAAACAAGGTCAGGGTCACTGACACAGCTATGAGATCTCCCCAGCCCCGCGCTTCAACTCAACGCAAGCGCTGAAGGCGAGCGCCAGCGGAGAACTCAGTCGAATTTCAAAAGTTTTGCAGACGCAGATAGCATCTGTGTGATTTTATATCAAAGAACAACGACCCTGATCTAGTAGAGCGGGCCCTGAGAATGAGGTCCCCGAACTGATTGTTCGATTGGGAATTACTGTATGGATGATCGATCGGTAGCGGAACGATCTGGGGAGGTTGGGTCGATCAAGGGTGACAGACAGGACAGACGGGCGTGAGTGCTGTATATGGTAACTACGGAACCAAAAAAGAAGTACAGTACAGAGATCAACTTGAAAGCCAAGAGAGAAAGAAAACAAGATGAGCCGTCGTCCACGATGAGTGTAAATGTAAGGTAACCAGGTTTATAGATATTATATGCGTGTCTGTACTTCGAGTCATGCGGAGTGAGAGAGTGTGAGAGAGGAAAGTGGGCATGAGAGAGAGTAGATCGTCGTCGTCGTCGGCAGTCATTTGCATAAGCCCGCCTGTGGATGTCGTGAACGTGGGCTTCAGTCGTCAAAATCATCACTGCAGCTCTGCTGGCCACTCCTTGCGCGGCATCCACCGCCCGTCCTTGTCGAAGCGGGGATTGCGGGGGTAGTCGAGCCCAAGCTCCTTATTCGCCCCGATAGGGACTGTACGACAGAATGCCAATCGTCAGAGAGGGGATCTGACCGATAGAGGAAGAAAGGGATGAGCGACATACGGAGCCACGTCCACGTCCGCGGACCAAAGACTTGCTCCCAGTGTGCGCGCATGTCGCCGAGCCACCACATGTTACCCTCGCGCCCAATGCGGCCCCATTCAGCGTTCCATGCTTGCCGAGTGCGGCGCTTCTCTCTACGGGAGACGACGTTCGATTAGTCCAATAGAAGGGATAGAGAGAGAGGGGAGAGAAGACCCACACGCAGCTCCAGAACGAGTGCATCGTATTGAGCTTTTCGTTCTCGCGGTCCTTCATCGCCTGCGCGGCGACGTGCTCGACCGTCGTCTGGTTAGTGCTAATGAGCACGAGGTGCGTCATGAGCATCGCCGACGTGAAGACGGCGAATAGCCCCGATCTGTGGTGAGTGCGATCGTCGTTAGATGAAATGGTCTGCGAGTGCAGGAAAACGTCTCGCACAAGACCATCACAACGATGTGTTGCGGGTCGAGGGTTGTGTCGGTGCGCGAGGCACCACGCACATTGAGCCCGACGAGCGTGGAGAACGTCCAGAGGCAGAAGAGCATGTCCCATACCACGAACACGAAGAAAAACTAGCGGCATCGCGGACACGAATAAGAGAATCGTCCACACAACGAGCGACAGAGTGAGACCAACCTTCTGGTTTTGTGCGCCGACACACTGCCCGATCCCTAAGCACTCACACCATTAGTTCCCCAAACCACACAAAGTATTCATGACGAAACAAAGACTGTGCTCACAAGGACAGTGATGATCATACTTCAACACGCACTATAGTAGAGACACCCCAACAATCAGATCCCCAGCACATTCTCATGATACGAAATAAACAGTGACGCACCGTGCCGCACGCTCTGCAATGATGTGTCCGGGGCGGCTTGACAATCGCGCAGCGCCGACAATACCGATGTTCTTCACGCAACGACGGGAGCCGAGGAGGTGCTCTACTCTGGGTTGGTGTCTGGAGGAGTTTTCCCCGTTTGGCTTTTCCGACACCGGATGGCGCGAGGCGGAGTGCGACGAAGGACGTGCGCTGTTTTCGGTACTCGGTTGCGCTGAAGGCGGCAAAGGGGTGAGCGTACTAGATCCGCGCGACTGTTGACGCGGCCGTGTTGGCTGAAACGTGAGGTGTGAAGGTGTGGTGTGTGCTGACGAGGAGGGCGGTATGCTGCGCGTAGAAGAGCCCCGCGAGGTCTGGGTCGGCAGAGTCGGCGCTTGCGGTCGTGGCAGCCGCGGTTGGGATTGTGTGCGCCACGACTGTGTCTCCTCGTAGGACGTTGAGTGATCGAGGGGTTCGCGTTCGCGTTCACGTCCCTGGCTGGTCGTGTCCGTCACCGACAGTCTCTGTACGTGCTATCAAAGCGACCAGTTAGCACGATCGGTCAAACCCACAGTACTGAAGCAGCGCAATGACGTCGATGACGTAAGGAGACTAAAAATGCTCCACAGCACGAAAGCAGCAACACGAGGTGTGCTAGCCAAAAGATCAGAAGCAGAAGCAAAGGGCAGGTGCCGTAAAAATGCCGCCGCCACGAAAAACGCGAATAGGCGGTCCGCGAGCGCCGCGGGTAGAAGCGGAGCCACGGAGCACGCCCATCAGAAACGCACGGCATACACGCGGCGAAGGGCGACTCTGTGTTACGCCAGCACAGGGGCGGGAGAATCTCGGACTACTGGGGGTCGCCCGCCGAGTGCGGGGGCGTAGAAACGAGATAGGGTCTCACCTTGATCGCATAACCAGGTGGGGTGAAGACAGCCTAGTCGGTTCGAAAGCGAGATGAGTGGGACAGAACTCGCGCAGCGGAGGTTTACTACGCACCTTGATATATGACCATATCACCATCATGCCCAACACGGCGAACACGACCAGGAATACGACTGTTGTCGGTCGTCGGTACATACGTACATAACGAGGGGGGTTGGTTTGGTTACTCACTGCCCATGGTGCGCGAGCCGAGCGAGCTGCGCTCCCGCTTGATCATTGGAATGCACAGCTTCCCGATGTACACGTATCCCGAGTAGGCGATGACGGCGGCGGCGAGGGCGATGGTGAGCTTGAGCATGAGCCAGGGCTGCGGACCCTTGCGCCTGTCGCTGCGTGCACGAGCAGCGGCATCGCTGATGACTGTCGAGAGTCTGCGGGGCTTGCGATGTTCCCTTGTCGCTGACGTGGGCGACGTCGGGTATTTGGAGATGGACGAACCATGGCGAGGGCGGACAAGCTCTCTCGGGCGCTCAAGTGATGGATGGCACCAAAACCGATCGACTAATCACGTGTTCTCTATCTAAACACCTCTAAACAAGTCTCTAAAGATCACTCCTCCATGATAATCTGTCGAGATGAGAAGATGCGTTGTGCAAGCGCACTCAGGTTCGCGTCAGCCATCACGACGTCAGGCGCGTACTCAACCTCAAACATCTCCCGCATCGTACGCGCAATCCGCCATGCCTGCCTCTCAGACCAGAACCGGAAATCATCAGGGTGACCCCATCTTCGCTGGTACCCTCAGTAGTGGAGCTCGGGACAAGTGACGGGTCGCCATCGAGGCAGAGTGGGACAACGTGAGCAAGCGCCGCGCGCACCGATTCAAAGTCGACGTTCTCTGGGCGGTCCACTGGATCGACGAACGAGTAAGACGAGAGCGTAAGAAAGGGCAGAGGTGACAGACGCACCGTATATCTCGAGGGCTCCGTCCAGCGCGAGCACATTGTACTTGCCGTCATGATGATACCGCACCTCATAGCGCCCAACCGTCCACGGGAGCCCATCGCCCTGAAACACAACCGTGTCGCTCGACACATCGTCCGCGTCCTCGCTACCAGTCGGAGAACTCGCGTGGCTGTCCTCTCTGATCGGCAAGTCGCCATCCCACTCCTCGTCGTGCACAGGTATCCACATCCCCAGCGATGATGTCCGCGTTACGAGCGAGGATGGGTTGGCACCGACGCGGTATAGCCCGATCCAGTCGCGCCGTGAATGGTGACGCGGAACTTGCCACGCGACCGTGATCTGCTCGCCGAGGTGGAATCGCAGCGCACCGTCTGGGCGGCGTGATACGACGTGCACCTTGTATCGGTCCGTCGCGTACGCTGATAAGTCATTTGCTACCCGTCTGCACCACGACACCCATTTCTCATCAGCGCCGCTTCTATTAAGTTAGTCGAGGATACTTCAGACAATTTTGGGCGCGCTGTGGATGCGTCAGAACCAGATGAGAGAACGCACTGCTCGACGTAATGCAAAAAACGCCAGTAGGAGGCGTGCCGTACTCCAGCGAGGATGTAGACGAGAACGCTGCGCCGGCCATGATTGCATGATCTCGGTTGTTCACATACCTTTAGAAGTAGGGTCCGAAACAGAGAAGATGATGTAAAACCGTAGTCGTCCATGAAAAAGTCACCAAAAAACCAACCTGCGAGAGTCCTGCGAGAAGGCGGAAGACAATGCTTTACTCGCGTGTATGGCATTGTTTTCATATATTCGGACCCTCAACGTGCTGGGCGTCTGAGTGTAACCTCTAACTTCGACATGGTTTGTACGACTCCAGATGCCCCAACAATGCCTACGACGACAACGACAGGGATACAACGCAAGTTCTGTAGCCTCGCTGCCCTCAATAGCGACTCTGCCCGCGCACCGCCCAACGCGGGCAAGGTCCTGCATCCCCTCTCGTTCCACATCGCCTTCACCTTCACCCTCAGCTTCGCCTTCTTGCCGCCGCCACCACATACTCTGCGTACGTGTACATCGGGAGACTCTGCATTCCGATGATCAAGCGCGAGAGTAGATCGCTCGGTTCGTGCACAATGGGTAGTGAGTGGCCCCCTTCCCAACACCGCCGACATGGACCGGTCCTGACGACGACGACAACAGTCGTGTTCCTTGTTGTGTTCGCCTTGCTGGGCATGATGATGATATGGGCATATATCAAAGTGCGTAGTGCTGTAGCTCAAGTTCAGCTGCGTGTGTCTGTCTGCTCATTTGGGCGTGTTGCATGTCTCGCCTTTAAAACCGACTAGCTCGTCTTCACCCCGCCTGGTTATGCGATAGAGGTGAGCTCCCGCCTCTTCCCTACGCTCCTTGCACCCCCCGCAGTGGTCACGCCAGTCCGATTCGATGTTCTCCCGCACTACCCTGGTGTAGCCCGTAACCCACTCTCGCCACGTGTATGCCGTGCTTTCTGATGTGGGTGCCCGCTTCTCTCCGCGGCGCTTGCGATCTGCCGATTCATATTTCGTGGTGGTCGAGAATGACACCGGGTCGCTTCTTCGGCCGGAACACCTCATGCTGCTGCTCGTGGTGTTTTGGTTATGTGAGCTGGCCCTGTGATCTCTCTGGTTTCCATTACTTTCCAATGTCATTCGGTCTATGTACGCTTGCGGTTGGGCTGTAAAAAGTGCATCTGTTGCCCATACTGCTACCCATGCGTGAATCACCTGGCACTGCTGCTTCGATAATGTCCAACTCTCTCCTATGTGTGACCGGCGATGCTAACTGGAGGTTTCTCTCGCTATCATAGCACGTCCCAAGGCTATCTCTAACAGAATCAGCCAGCCAGGAACTCGAACTCTTCGAACACCCATTGTCCTACGTGGACACGCCATCCACCCGAACACCACCCCAACCGGCCCCTCTGCCGCCCAAGACATCGCAGGGCTCTTCCACGCCCCTAGCACCATCCCCAACCTCGCACTCGCCTCCACACCTCACTTCTCAGCCAGCGCGAACGAGTCAACAGTCACACGGAGCCAACACGCCTACGTCACTATCCCCTTCAACGTACTCGAGCGCCGAAAAAAGCGCACGTGCTGAGTCGTACGCTACGTCCTGGCATCCAGTATCGGAGACGCCGACCGGGGAAAACTCTCAGCGGCCCCAGGGGAGAGCACCCACTCGGATCCTTTCGGTGCGCTCGGCACGTCGGTATTGTCAGGTGTGCGCGATCATCAGACCGCCGCGAACATATCATTGTAGAACGTGCGGTACGGTGCGTCAACTTTTCTTTCTTTCCACGAGAGGGTGATGGGGTCTGATTGATTGGATGTCTCCATCGTAGTGCGTGTTGAAGTATGATGAGCACAACCCTTGTGAGCACAACCCTTCTCTCATTCTGAGTTCCTTGTGTGGTTTGTATATCGGGGGAACTGATGGTGTGTCTGCGTAGTGATTGGGCAGTGTGTTGGTGCACAAAATGAAAAGGTCAGTTTCACCCTGCCGCTCACTGTACGGATGACTAACTGACCGAGCCCGCGGTGCTGCTAGTTTTGCTTCGTAGCCGTGGTGTGGGGCATGCTCTTCTGTCAGTGGACGTTCTCCACGCTTGTTGGGCTCAATGCGCGTGCTGCCTCGCGCACGGATACGACCATCGACCCGCAACACATCGTCGTGATTGTCTTGTGCGAGGTTTCTTCTCCCGCGCACATATTATGTCGTTTAACAACGGGGCACGCAGATCAGGGCTTTCCACAGTATACTGGTCGTTGGTGTTCATATTAAATGTCGTGTTAATCAGTACCGACCAAACGGCGATCGAGTACTTCGCCGCTCGCTCGATGAAGAACCGCGAGAGAATGACACCGAACATGATCCACCCGTCCTGGGGCTTCGCGTGAGTCTTCTGTCTCTATTTCCTTGCGCGAACTAATCGAACCTGGTTGCAGAGAGAGGCAAAGTACGCGGCAGGCATGGAACGCCAACTGGGGCCGTGTTGGGCGCGAGGGAAACATGTGGTGGCTCGGCGATATGCGCGCGCACTGGGAACAAGTCTTAGGCCCGCGGACGTGGATGTGGCTCCGTGTGTCTCTCTCGCTATCCGTCGGTTCTCCTCTTTGACTGACCACGCAACCGTATAGTTCCGATTGGGTCGAAGAAGGAGTTGAGGCCGGAATACCCCCGCAATTTCCGCTTCGCAGAGGACGGGCGGTGGATGCCGCGCAAGGAGTGGCCGACAGAGCTGCAGTGACGATTTTGATGACCAGAGCGCGCATTCACGACGCCAGAAACGGACTCGTAATATATGACTGGGCGCCGACGGCAATGACGACGACGACGATTTATCCTCTCATTCCTCTCTGCTATCTCTCTCTCCTTTCGCACGACATGAAGTACAGATGTGAACATAGCTCAGATATCTATAAATACGATAGCTTGCATTTACACTGGTCGTGGTTGACGACCCATTAGAAACCTGTCGTCAGGAGCGGCGGCAGGCAAGGCCCACTTCGGGCTTCTCCTGCCTTCCGCGCTCTCAGGGTTTTCTCTGTCCCTTTCGTGCCTCCACACAGATGGCTTGATAGCTGGGGAAGATGACGGTGACGAGTCAGGACCGGGTACAGACGCAGATGTGGACGTCCTTGGACAGGGGTCGTGGCTTGCAGTCTGGCCCGTTGGCGATTGAGCGGCGAAGCTGAAAGACTGAGAGATGGATTGACCGCATATATGGCACTTTCTGACGCGGGTGCGTCGTGCGAGGACTTCTGGAGGAGCTGTGGCAGACCGGGTTATTCGAAGTTCACGAACACCGGGTTTGTAAGAGGCAGAGTTATCGCTGGAGGACCCCGGAAAGACACTTGTGAAAGTCAGTGTGCAAGACTTCGGAGAGGCTGTTGGGTGGGGGATCACTCGATCACGTACAGAAAGCGGAGGGAGGTGCTTCAGATGTGGATCTGAGCTGTCCTTTACATACCGGAATGAAGGATGCCCATTGGCCACGGGAAGAAGAACCGGGATCAGTGCTATCAGCACTCCAGACGCTTACATAACTCCCACTTCGATTTTGCCAAGCAAGGCGACAAGGTAATTAAACTTCGATTATGAGTACTGCCAGTGGGACTAAGCATCTGTCTGCTCATCCTGTTTCCCGTTGCCTATTCATTACCCTCCGGATTCAATGACCTCAAGAACAGGCCCCTCGACTTTGCCAACCCGTGCGTACAATCAAACTTTCCCATAACCGCTGATTTCGTAACACAGGCAGCACAGGCCCATTGGTTCAACGGCTTTGCCCATGATCTGTTTGAGCTGCTCGGAGCGCCAGAATTTCACGTCGGTCACGCCGTTCAAGTACACGACACCAAGATACAAGGAACCCCAGTCGCCATCTGGAGGGACGAGACTGCATAGCTCGTCGTCCTGGGTGCAGGCACAGGCGACTCCGCACATAGTGGGAAGCACTTTAGCCATGACGATGAGCTCTCGACGCCGATCTATCGCCGTGTACCGTGGCACGCATACGTGCGATCGACGGAGGATCCATCCTCGCAGAGCAGAGTGCCCAAGCGTAGCACCCAATCCCTTTCTTCCACCGCCCTCCTTTGTTGCCTTAGACTTGCCTAAATCTCCAAATGCAGCCCTCCATGTCGGCTACCTCCGCCTCACCTTTTCGGAATCCCTTGCATTCAACTTGTTCGTCGAGGCCACGCTCATGCATGTCATCGGCGTGATAGGCTCGTCGTCCGACGCATCGTACCCGTCAGGTACCATCTAGGTCGACCCCATCGCGCGCAATGAACGGCTCGAATACCGAGCGGGAGGACTTCATCATCGCCCCCATCCGGGCTGAGAGCTTCAGAAAACGGTCCTTTGCGCTGGATAGCACAGTTCGATTCAACGAGCGAGACCGCATGTGACGGCATCGACCTGGCAACTATTGTGTGTCATCGCTGGCCCGGGGTGGAGTTACAAGTCGTTGAGCATTAATGGTAAAGAGGTGAATAAACCCGTTATCGTGCATTCTCGGATTGCTTGCGGTGCAATGGAGGTTGAGATGTGTGATAAACTGGGGGCATATTAATTTTATTGTAGTATTTCAGCGCAGGGGGATGGATGGACTTCCGTTCAGAGAGACAGAATTGGAACACATTTTATTTGCCATGAGCGGGGTTAGCGGATATGAGGAAAAGTTGGCGTGAGAAAGGGCACGTGGTTTCGACCATCGATCGAGGACGGGATCAAATCGATCAATACAACTCTCTCGCTTTTCCAAACTCCATCGCACCGATCGCACCAATGGATACCGAACAAACTCGTCGTCGGATTCCAAAGTTCGAGTTCCGAGTTCTGGTTGTAGGAAGGGCAAACGCAGGAAAGACTTCGATCTTACAACGTGTCTGTGAAACAACGGAGAGTCCCACTATCTACCGCGAGGGGGAGGAGGTACGTGGTCCAAGCTTTTGTCTGCAAGTGCAATCTCACTACTGACCAGATTAAACTTGAACCGTCGATGAATGTGAGTAACAATGTTACTTCTCTTCGGTTGCGTCTAACAATCATGGGCCTAGCGTGGCGAGCACAAGATCGACGACGAACTTGTGTTCTCCAAGATTCCGGGTTATGTGTTTCACGACTCTATGGGAATAGAGTCGGGTAGCGCAGAGGAACTCGACATCTTGAAAGACTTCATTCGACGCAAGTGTGGAGAAAAGAGACTAGCAAGGAAATTGCATGCGATATGGTTTGGAGCCTACTCCTGGTATTCAGGCTTTCGGCAACTGACAATCATGTTTTGAGGTACTGCGTCCCGATGGATAGCCATCGTCCAGGGCTAGATTTGAAATATTACGACAAGATTTGCGCTGATCCGAATGGTGTGTCGTTATGAACGTTCACTAGCATGAATATTAACACGCAACTTTGGAGTTCCCGTCATCGCTGTGTTCACTAAATATGACCAATTCTTGCGCAACGTCAAAATGGACGTGTCGGATTACCCGGGTGAATACCCGGATAGCAACGTATATCAAGTAGCGGAGAAACGATTCCAAGATCACTACTTGGGTCCCCTTGGTAATGATGTGAAATATGTGCGTTTAGAAAGTAAGTCCGGAGCTAGATGCCAAGCTCACGCGTTAATATGGTGCGGCAGACATGCACAAGAAAGATAGCCGCTGTGATGATCTGGTCGAGAAGACGGCTGCGGCACTGAACGAGGATACCGTTGCGTTGATGCTTTTAGCTGTGCAGAGGGGTAATATAGAATTGAGTGTTAAAACATCTTTGAGCCGGTGAGTGCGCAAGTTGATAGGAGTGACAATCTCAACAAAAATTGCAGCGTCCATCGCCTTACTGGGTTCGAGGTGGACCAAGTAATTCGAGCATGTCTTGTTCCATTTCCATACCTTTGGGCAAGTGTTTATATAAGCTCTCATGGACGGTTCATGTCTGACAATGTGCCATGCCACCCAACTCTTAGGCTGTGAGTTCATGCTGCTAGCGATGCTTTCCAGATTGACAAACCTGACAATGCTTGTGATCTCCTCCCAGTTCGTGAGTGGTTGCAGTGCTTTTTGTTGTGTTTCTAGCCTGTTGATGACAGCCATGTTTGGCTCTTCAGCCTGTGAGTGGTGTGGTGCATTTCTGTGTCTCTATTCTAATGATGCCTGTCCTTGGTTTCCAGTTGTGAGTGGTTATTGTGCCTCACTGCATTTCTAGCCTGCTGATGACACCTGTCCTTGGCTCTCCAGTATGTGAGTGGCTGTGGTGCCTCACTGCATTTCTAGCCTGCTGATGACACCTGTCCTTGGCTCTCCAGTTGGTGAGTAGTTGTGGTGCTCACTGCATTTCTAGCCTGCTGATGACACCTGTCCTTGGCTCTTCAGGATGTGAGTGGCTGTGGTGCCTCACTGCATTTCTAGCCTGCTGATGACACCTGTCCTTGGCTCTTCAGGATGTGAGTGGCTGTGGTGCCTCACTGCATTTCTAGCCTGCTGATGACACCTGTCCTTGGCTCTTCAGGATGTGAGTGGCTGTGGTGCTCACTGCATTTCTAGCCTGCTGATGACACCTGTCCTTGGCTCTTCAGTATGTGAGTGGCTGTGGTGCTCACTGCATTTCTAGCCTGCTGATGACACCTGTCCTTGGCTCTCCAGTTGTGAGTGGCTGTGGTGCCTCACTGCATTTCTAGCCTGCTGATGACACCTGTCCTTGGCTCTCCAGGATGTGAGTGGCTGTGGTGCCTCACTGCATTTCTAGCCTGCTGATGACACCTGTCCTTGGCTCTCCAGTATGTGAGTGGCTGTGGTGCCTCACTGCATTTCTAGCCTGCTGATGACACCTGTCCTTGGCTCTTCAGGATGTGAGTGGCTGTGGTGCCTCACTGCATTTCTAGCCTGCTGATGACACCTGTCCTTGGCTCTTCAGTATGTGAGTGGCTGTGGTGCTCACTGCATTTCTAGCCTGCTGATGACACCTGTCCTTGGCTCTCAGATGTGAGTGGCTGTGGTGCCTCACTGCATTTCTAGCCTGCTGATGACACCTGTCCTTGGCTCTCCAGATGTGAGTGGCTGTGGTGCCTCACTGCATTTCTAGCCTGCTGATGACACCTGTCCTTGGCTCTCTAGAGAGTGAGTGGCTGTGGTGCCTCACTGCATTTCTAGCCTGCTGATGACACCTGTCCTTGGCTCTCAGGAGTGAGTGGCTGTGGTGCCTCACTGCATTTCTAGCCTGCTGATGACACCTGTCCTTGGCTCTTCAGGAGTGAGTGGCTGTGGTGCCTCACTGCATTTCTAGCCTGCTGATGACACCTGTCCTTGGCTCTTCAGTATGTGAGTGGCTGTGGTGCCTCACTGCATTTCTAGCCTGCTGATGACACCTGTCCTTGGCTCTTCAGGATGTGAGTGGCTGTGGTGCCTCACTGCATTTCTAGCCTGCTGATGACACCTGTCCTTGGCTCTTCAGTATGTGAGTGGTTGTGGTGCTCACTGCATTTCTAGCCTGCTGATGACACCTGTCCTTGGCTCTTCAGTATGTGAGTGGCTGTGGTGCCTCACTGCATTTCTAGCCTGCTGATGACACCTGTCCTTGGCTCTTCAGTTGTGAGTGGCTGTGGTGCCTCACTGCATTTCTAGCCTGCTGATGACACCTGTCCTTGGCTCTCCAGTTGGTGAGTGCTCTGGTGCCTCACTGCATTTCTACTGCTCACAACACCTGTGGTTCTTCTTTAGAATGTGAGTGAATGCCTGTTCTGTTTATTTTATGGTTGCTGATAATGCATATCCTTGCCTCTTCACTAATTATGCTTATCTCTGACTTACTAGGATGTATGTATGCTCTCTTTCTAACTCAGCTCATGTGCTCACTTAGTTTATTGTAGGGGGTAAGTGCACAATATAAATTTACAGTATCAGGCAAGTCTCACTTCTGTATAAGATAAAGGATGTCAAGTCACTGCCTACAATTGAAAAGGTTCTATTTCTCTGATTCTGAACATCTCAATGGCTTATGATATTTTCCAGCTTATCCTTAATGGTTCTGGCCACCATCATTGCATTATTGGTATTCCACTTTGATTATTTTAGAGTGTATCTAACATCTGTGAAAGTGATCATCCTCATCTTGAAGCATGCCATGTTTTTACGGGCCTCAAATTCTGCACAACAAGCTCTATCTCAAGCAGAGCAGAACTATCAGGGGGCCAATATTCACTTAAAGATTCAAGAATATCTTAAGGCATTTTCTTCTGAGGACTCTGTTGAGCAATTTGCAGGCTTTATTATTGCTACTGATATGGGTTTGTTTATTCTTCTCTCTGTCTCACCAATATCTCATCAAAGGTTTAGTGGCATCTCAGTCTTCCATTGACAGAGGTGAATATAGAAAATCATTAGGATTTGGGAGCCAGTTCTTGAAAAGTCTATGCTCAAAGTTGAGGAGGAAGGACCAGTAGGTCCAAAGCAAGTGGTCTGGGAGTCACTTGTAATTTAGCTGTTTATTATGTATGCTAGAAAGCTGTATTTGTTAGAAGCTCCCAATGTGTGGCTTCTGATCTAGGTCTGTTGAGGAGATTATTATATGGATTTGTGATTATCAATTTTGACTTGATTCTATATATGCATATCACCTTCACCTTGGAGGAAACATTCTGACTCAGAATTGCTGCACAGCAATCAGCACAGCAAACAGATATGGAGTCTCACCTTTGTGAAAGTATAGAGACATTTGTGTAGATTTTAGAGTATCTAGCGCCAGTGTGCACAGAGTGAAGTAACTTGCATTCTGTGAGGGGCTCTTCTCTCCTCACATATAGGAAAACTGGTCCCTATGGTCACACCATGTCTGTTTGCACAAAAGTGATGAGTAAATATCACATTTTCAGTGATGCCTGATGTGAAACATCCCAGAACTCTTCAGTATCACCACATGTGACTCTGATAAGAGTTGCACCCTCCACATAGGAGTTGCACCTACTTTTGGGTGTAATGGCATGCCCTAATACAGTAAACATATGTATGCATGCTACTGTATTGTTGTAACTGCTATAGATAAGATACATATGTACTTATTACATTTCAACAAGAATGAGATGCTATAGTGCTGCAGGGCCTTTTTGTAAAAGTACATAAAGAGGCTAGAAATGCAAAGGATAGTAGGAAATCTCCTCAGCGACACTAAGTTGCAATATAAAGGAGCAAAAGTCAATAGTATGCATAGCCTATAGCACCAAATTAATGAGATTGCCAATGACACTGACACTTAGTACCTTTCTCAACAGTAGGATGACCTTCTCCTTGTCTTTATCAGGCTGGTGCTGCTTCTCAATCCCAATGTTGATCCCCAGTGGGAAGTGTGTTAATGTTAGTCAGAAAACTTGACTTGTGTTGATTATTTTCCAAATTTGCAACTCTGAGTGTGGGGTTTATCAATCCTAAATATGCTAATGCCCAATACACCAGTTCAATTTATGATTTCTTTGCTCAGCCATACTATGCTACCCATGCATCTGTGCTGTAAGGGTGGCTGAGCACATGAGTCTGAAAACTGTCATTTCATGCTGTTTTGGACTGATTGGCCAACTCTGTACTACAGTGAAATCTGAAACTTTGGGCCCCTGACACCAACAGATACATAAGTGGAGATACCTGGAGTTTGTAGTTAAGTGTAAACTTAAAAAATAAGTGATGGGTTATCTTAACAATATTAGGGTTATCAAACTGTTATCAGATTTGGTGTGTGTGACACAAAAAAAAACAGCTTGTCTCGCATATTGTGCACGTCCTTCCTTCTTTCTTACCATCTCCCACCTCCCACAATGGTCCGTTGCCATATATCCGATGATCTCAAAGAGATGGCGCTTTCCATGTCTCTCCAGGGTCTCAGTGACTCTACTATTTGCGAATATACCAGAATTAGCGAATGGTCCCTCAAGCGCCTGTGAAGTACATACTGTACCACCGGGGCAGTTTCACGCAAGCCCTTTAACATGGGTCACCCCTGTGTTCTCACTGCAATAGAGGTGAAGGTACGTACATCAGCATCGTGTGAGCTGATTATGATCTGATAGTTCTCAGTTTCTTTGCGAATGTGTTGAGCATACCCCCGACTCTGCCCTTGCTGAGCTGCAACCTGAGCTCAGGGAAGTTATCGATGTCAAGATCTCTCTGCAGGCTATCGTGTGTGCCCTCCAATGGGAGGGCTATACCATGAAAATGGTATGTTTTCTTGCATATCCTGTGGACCGATGACCACTCACAACTTATTTAGATCACGCGACCTGTTCTGGAGCGCAATGAGCAAGACCGTGCTGAGTTCCATGATATTATCACTGCACACTACAGTCCAGAGCAGCTAGTCTTTGCCAATGAAAGCCACTTCAATCGGCTGACATTGAGGAGGCCTTATGCATGGTCACAGCCTGGTGAATGAGCTTGCCAATATAAATTTTCTTTCTGGGGCATCAAATATTCCATGCTCCCTGCCTTATCACTTGACAGCATTCTTCACCTTGAGGTGGTGGAGAACGCTGTAATGGGTGCCAATTTCTGACGATTTATAGAAGGTTTACTCCCACATATGAATGAATTCCCTCTTCCCAATTCCGTCCTCATCATTGACAACGCCTCTCATCATTGACAACGCCTCCATCCACAAAATTGCCAGAATTCGCGAAATGGTAGAGGCTCATGGCACGCGCCTTATGTACCTCCCATCATACTCACCAGACCTCAACCCCATCGAGCTGGCATTCTCGACAATCAAGCAATGGCTACGTTCAAACTGTGATCAAGTCAACCAGGATGTTACGCTCAGACCCTACGCCTACCCACAGACAGCGCAAATGTCTGCATGAGCACTGGAAGAGTTGCCATGATTACCCAGAAGCGCATACCTGGGAGTCACGTGCAGAAGAAGACATCAAAGAAGAAGAGGCCGTACGTGCACTCGTAGCGGCAGAAGACGATAGCTACCTCGCTTCTGATGAGGTGTGCAGAGTTCGCCAGCTCGTGAGTAACTTGATAACTTGCGGTACGACCCCAGATGCTGGCAGGAATATTACTACAGGACGGATGAGGGTCACGTGACACAGTCATGTGATGAAACCCCCAGGTCACGGGATCTGACCTAAGCAATAAGTCAGGGGGGCACGAAGGATGGAATGGTCCCAGGTCACAGTATGTATCTGGCCTAACTAATAACTCAGGGGATGTTGGAAGAAGCCATGGAATTGGTGGAAGTTGTGTCCCGAAGACGACCAACGACGACAAACAGCGATTGCGTGGTGTAAGACCAGCGACCTGAGGCTGCCGATATCAGCGGGCCGTGGCTGCCGTTGGGATGTACTCCAGCGGGCCGGGTTTGATCCCCTTTCGGGAAAGTGTTCAAGATGGATTAGTTCAAGGAGTGCCTGTGTTCGCGCCGAGGCCATTGCTTACTGTTGCATGGCGATTTGTGTTGTGGATGACATTTCCCACTTATGCTTATCATTTGCTTATTGTTCTCGCTTATTGATGTGATGAGGTGGGCTGACTGATGCCCCATGGTTGCTTACTCACTAGTTGGAGGTGCTTGGTCACTCATTGGTGGGGACGCTTACTTATGGCTTACTGATGCCTTATTCATGCTGATTGATGTGAGTCATCATGCCTATTATTCATTACTCATACTATGTGTGTCGCCTCTGTGGCTTGACGGACATTTACTATAAATACTATACAAGTTGCGCTATGGTTCGCTAGCTTAGTTGTCTTGAAATCCACCTGTACTCTTCTCAGGAAGTTCAGACAGTCTTATAGCAGAGTCATTGTTCTTGTGACTATCTTGTTGCCAACTTAAGTGTTAGGCGTTGCCATCTTGTAACGAACCTCAAGCTAGGCGGTATTAGGGGACCTTATTGGTTATTCGCCCTTTACAAGTCGTTCCTGAGTTCAGAAGCCGTGCGCTTTGCTCAGAGTTGAAGCAAGGAAGACCCATTGGATCCAAGTCGGATCAACGTTCAGTGGAAACGTTACACAGGAGCTTGAGTCCGAGGATGGCTCAATTTACAACGCGTTCTGGGAGGCTGTTCATTCAGTCATGCCAGAGCGTGCAAAGGGCTGGTACAAGCACTGTGGTTACATTGCCGACGAATGACTTTTTTTTTGTTTATCTTGCACACTATATCTATGAGAATGTAATTACTTGTGAAGTTTAAAGTATCAAAAAAAAATATTGTCCGTTGGGTATGATCAAGAGTACGATGACGAAGCATTTTGCTTGGTCTTTTGGTGTGCGAATGAAACAACGCAGAGGACACAGAGGTATGCTGACTAATGGTCACATGTCATATGTCACACCTCATGTGACCCATCACTTTCTCCCTCATTGTTTTCCCCAGCCTCATGAATGCCTGTGAGCCACTCCAAAACTCTCTCCTCTTCTTCCTTCCTGATGCCCCAGTTGTATCTCTTGTCCCAATCTGCTTCTTCTTCCCAGCCACCTTCCTCACCCCAGCCGTACTTGTCAACACCTTGGTCAAGACTGTTGAACTGGGACTCGATTTGAGTTTGGTTCTGTTTGCCAGTCAACATGACAATGGATCTCTCCTTGGCTCCACAGCCCCTGCCTCCCACCTCAACAACAGATCTCTCACATTTCACCTCGATGACTGAACTCTCACCTTTCACCTCAACAACTGAACTCCCACTTTCCACCTTGCTGACAGAAGCCTCCCCTCCAGTCTCGACAGGTGGCACACCTTCCTCCAAGAGGCCAAGAGGTACGAGAATCTTGTATTGGATGTATTCGTGAAGCTGATGGGCCCAGTCTCTCCCAAGACCTCCAAACGATGCCAGAAGTTCAATTGGCATGGTGAAGACATCCAGGACATCTTTAACGCCAAGGTCATTGAACTCACTGGCTGTGTCCACATAGTTCAGACCCAGCGTTGGGTGGTCCTGGTCCATCAAGGTGAGTAGGTCGGCCACAAACAGGATGGCTGACGTATCACAACACTCCAGGATAATCCTCATCCATGAAGCACGGATGGAGGGTTCAGTTTGTGGGGCAGGAGCTGAGTATAACTGCATGCCCAGAATGGAGGGAATGTTGACGGTATGTACTGGATTGCCGCTAACATCAGTGGGTGGCGATTGTCTCAGGGCAGGAGCCATGGAAGACGGAACAATTTGCTGGCCTGCTACGATGTATGACAATGGGCCAGTGCCAGGAGTAGTGGTGAAGTTGAGGGCGATGTGTACCTCTGGTGGAGCGGGCCCACTCTTTGGCTTCTTGGTCATAGGATGGTTGAACTTTGTGGTTTTTGGCAGCAAGTATTTTGTTGCTTTACCTTCCGACTGTGCAACAAATGGTAAGCTTTCCTTTGCTTGATACTTGGCATGCAACTTTACTTACAATCTGCTTTGCCCACAGTGACATCTCCTCGTGAGAAAGCTCATGGTGCCCACCCATCTTGCCCTGTGCTGCTGGCTCAGGCCAGCAATAAGTTTGGTATCCAGGCCTTGAATGGCATGCACATAGTAAGTGGTGCCTCAACTTGAGGAGACACTCGTGCTGATGTTTCTTTTCAGAGCTGAGCTCAGGTGGAACGTCACCATCTCAGGTGCACTTGTCCTTCCCCTTGGTGCACGCCTTGGTCACATTTGCGGTCATGTGCTGCAAATGAGTGAGTATCTAGGTTGGTAAGCACATGTACAGTCACTGACCAAGTTTTTCAGCTCCATTGCAACTGCACGTGTACAAGAAGCAATAATCCATTCTCTCATGTGCACTATTGCCTTCTTCCACTGTGGTTCACAGGTAAGCTCTGTCATCCCTCCCATGTTGCCAGTTAACTTATATCCTAGAATGACTTGATCACAAGGCTGGCTAAGACGATCACGCGCCATATCACAAAAGCTGTACCAGCCCATGTCCGTCTGCCCATCGAAAATCCGCTTGACTTGGTTCTTGTTAACCACAACTTCAAACTTCCACACTTCTTGACATCAGTGTCAAGAAGTTTGATGAAGGTGAGTGTTGACTTACCTCCGTTACTGACCCATGGATTTCGGTAGTTTTGTGTAGGGTGGTCTGACTCAGTTGACGTGGCAGTGGCACCCTGGTTTGCCTGCCCCCTTTGTGTACCCTTAACCTTCTGCTCCGCATGCATGGGAGGGGCTGTGCTGACTGTGGCATTGAAGTCCTGTGCATGTAAGTCTTGTCCTCTTTGATGCATCATTACCTGATGTGGCACAGGATCTGGCAGTGCTCCCATGGGGTATGGCCCATACTGGACCGGCAGGTGTTGGGTTGGCGGGTACTGGAATGGTGACTGGTAGGTGGGTGGGTGCTGGAATGGCGACTGGTAGGTGGGTGGGTGCTGGAGTGGCTCCTGCAGGAATGGCTGGTGCAGGAACAGCTGGTGTGGGAACGGCTGGTGCAGGAATGGCTGGCACTGGAATGGTGATAGGGTGGATAGGGAGGATAGGGACATGTGCCATATGGCGGCCTGTAAGGTATGTTTTGGCCTGGACCCACGAAGAGATGCTGACCACCTCCCAGTGGGTTCCTGCTTGGGGTGGGATTGGGTCCCATCACTGGTGACAACTGCAATCGTGGCAAATGTGGCAGTGGTGTCCTAGTGTTATGATTTGGCAGGTACTTGGCTGAGTAAGCGCAATGACGAGTCACTCATGAAACTTACTAATAGACTACCTCGGGCTTACTGATATGTACGATATGATGACTGAGGTGTTACAGTACAATTACTGAGGCTTGGTAGTAGTGGCGTAGTCGCTGATGAAGGTGCGCACCAATGTACCGATATAAGCAGACTGCCGAATGATGTATTTGGCAGCTTGACGTTCTTGTAGAACTTGTGTCTTGTCTCTGGAAATCTAGCAGCTTCTCATCTCTCCCATTTGCGACCGCTAAGGAGTGTCTCTGTTCAAGCACTTCCTGGTACTACATCTTAGGGAAGCACCTTCGAGTGTCTTCAGGAACTGCGCTTACATCAGAGTCAGCAGCTTCGGCAGCTATCAGTCACCTGTGTTTACTTCGGCCGAACATATCCCTCGGCTTACATAAGCCTCGGCAGCTCAATTAGGAAAGTCGGCAGCTACATTGGCAGCTGCCCATATTTGGCAGCAAAACCTCGGTAGCTGTCTCAGCAGCCGATCTCAGCAACTATTCCTGGCAGCTCACCTTGGCAGCTTTCCTTGGCAGCTTTCCTTGGCAGCTCTCATTCACTCGGCAGCCTCGCCATTGTGTCTTCATGCTCAAGTCAAGCAACGCGCATAGCCTGCGCATTACATTAATGTCAAGCTCTCTTCGACACCGTGGCGCCAGTTACTACCAAAGACAGTTGGGACATCCAACCCTACACTATCGAAGCAAGAGAAAGGAATGCTCCCACACACTACATCATTGGGCGCATTAGGTGGAGAACAGTACCAGACATCAGGAGGTCCGACAAGCATAACACAGGGTATCACACAGAAGCAGCGACATCTCAAAGGTATCATCCTATCATCTTCGATCGTGAACACTGTTGCTGGGTCGAGATCAGGTGGAGCAACACCCAAGAAATATTTGAAGCAGCAAGACCCACAGCTGACGACCTGAACATCAACATTCCGCTGGTAGACACATTACCAGTAGACCAGCAAGGACCAATTGATGGAGACGAAGATTGTGACCTCGTTTCAGAACCACCAACAACAGAGCTCCAATTGAGAGCACAGACACCTGCAACCACCAGCAACGCTAGCGAACGTCAGCTGACAGTATTGGCATCATCACCAGAACCAGAGAACATTGAAGTGCACTCACCAGAAGTAGATGCGCTTGCTGCCCACACAGCTGAGTTACACCTACCAGAACCTATCAGAGGACTACCTTTCACCATGGCCACTCAAACAGCAGTGTCCCCACCTCGACTTGTAATTAACGAGCACACTGGCCATGTACAGCCACTAGCACCAGAAGACATGCAGGCCATCAACAGAGCAATGGGACCAGATATCCCTGACGTGCCTAGCAACCAAAGGGAACCAGACATGTTCTGAGAGTTCAGAACTAATCAGGGGAGGATACCCTCACTGGATAACAGACCATTCCCACCTAGGAGAGGAGGGCCCCCAGCCGGAGGACTGCCAGATGGAGGATGGCCACACAGAGGAGGTGGAGGACACCCTGGAGGAGGAAGACCCCCTGGAGGAGGCAGAGGGCCACACCACACAGCAGCAATCAACGCCCCTCAAGGAGGAGGCAATGACAAGTTTATCGGCAACCCGCCACCACCGTTCACTGGGTCCAGAGCCCAAGCAGAAGCCTTCATCCTCCAGTGGGAGGTATATTCAGGAGTCAACACCAATCACTCAGCCATGAGGAACAAGTATCAGAAAGCTATGTTGTTCCTCACATACATTCAGGGAAATGCAGTTAACCAATGGGTAATGTCTGCCAGCCGATGGCTCATAAACGAAGTCGCCACCGGCACCGATCAATTCGATGCTCGGCTCTGGGAGAATCTACTCCACATGTTCAGAAGACAGTTTGGCGACATACTCAGCAAGGAGCATGCACAAGCCCAGCTTGATGCTGGCATTCACATGAAGGATGGAAGAATCGACGACTATATTGCGCAATTTGAGCAATTAGTCCATCATGCAGAATACAATATCAATGCTGAGCAGACCCTCAAATACTTCATCAAAGGGCTGCCCGAGGGCATTATACGAAGCAATGTACCAGCATGACAACCCAAGGACATATGAAGAATGGAGAGAATCTGCCTTAAAGTGGCAGCAAAAGTGGATACACATGCAGACAGTACGAGGTAACCTCGATGCATTCAAAAGCAATGCTAACAAAGGACCATCAGGGTCACTGGCAAAACTACTGGCCCTGCTATCTCACCCCAATGCCATGGACACCTCGGCAGATAGAGTCTGTGGTCGGCTTGCTGGAGCAGAAGACATTGTCAACAGTTGACCACCTTTCCTGCCAAGGGGGGGGATACCTGCAACGACAGCAGCAAAATCGTCACGACTACAGAAAAGTACAGTGTTACAACTGCGAAAAGTTTGGCCACTTCAGTCGGGACTGCTGGTGGCCACACTGCAACTGATGAATGCCGCAAATACAGGTAGCCGAAGAAGCACCCAGGACTAGCGAAGGCAAATCCAAAGAATGGCTTCGGGGAGTAGCAGGAGAAGGAGACAACGTCAAGGACCTTGTCCTCCAGAAGTTAATGGGGATGGATTTTTCAAGTGCCTGAACCCAGCGGCCTGGGTGAGGGCAACTCGTTGTAACTCTGTGTACATTATGCGCTACCATTCTATGAAAGTTCCGATCGCATTGTGCACTCGTTATAACACAGCTGACATCAAAGCATTGGTAGACTCAGGAGCTACCGACAGTTTTGTGAGCGCACACTTCCTAACAGAAATGGGGATAAAAACACGTGCCTTAGAGAAGCTGAAGAAAATATACAACATAGACGACACTACAAACAAAGCAGGACATATTACCAGCTACGTAATTTTGAAAGTAATGGTAGCTGGAGAAGCTAAGGAAATGCGCTTCCTAGTCACAGACATTGGAAGCGAAGACATCCTATTCGGCTACCCATGGCTGGCGGCATACGAACCAAGATTCAAATGGAGAACCAGCACTATAGCTGCCAAACACCTCCCTATCACCATCCAAACCATTGCAATTGGCAGCAGGCGTGATGTACTGGCACACCTACTAACGGCCGAAAAGGAAGAAATTGTTCGGCAGCTCGAAGAGGAGGAGACGAGGGTAAGGAAGGTAGGAACAACGGCAGCAGAACTCACAGTTGCGGCACCACCAAAAGACAAGAAAGAAATCACCCTACCACCACAATACCAACCATTCGAAGCTGTATTTGATGAACAAGATGCAATGTGACTCCCAGGAAGGAGACCCTGCAATCATGCAATTGTGTTCCAGCCAAACGCGCCAATGGCTATCAACTGCAAGGTTTACCAAATGACGGCAGTTGAAGATGCAGCTCTGGATGACTTCATTGATGAGCAGCTGAAGAAAGGGTATATCCGACCATCACAGTCCCCTTACGCATCATCCTTTTTCTTTATCAAGAAGAAGGATGGGAAGCTACGACTGGTTCAAGACTACTGGGAGATAAACAAGTGGACCGTATACAACCAGTACCCCTTACCCCTCATTTCTGACCTGATGAGAGACCTTGGCAGAGTGCACCTATTCTCAAAGCTCAATGTTCGGCAAGGGTACAATAATATATGCATCAAGGAGGGCGACGAACACAAGGCAGCCTTTAAGACCCATCACGGGCTCTTCGAGCTGACAGTCATGTATTTCAGACTGTGCAACTCCCCAGCAACCTTTCAGGCATTCATGAATGAGATCTACCGGCCCACCATTGCAAAATTTGAAGCCGAAGGGACGAACATCCACATCTACATGGATGACATCACCATAGCAATGCACCCAAAAAACTCGGCAGCCCTCACTGCCGAAGCGCATTCGGCAGCAGTGGTGGCAGTACTCTTGGTAGCCAAAGACCACGACCTCTACTTCAAACTGGACAAGTGCTCCTTCCACACTTCATCCATTGATTACCTGGGGGTAATCCTTGAGAGGGGGGTGACATGCATGGATCCAGTGAAGGTGGCAGGAGTCTGTGATTGGCCAACACCGATGAAAGTCAAGGATGTGCGTAGTTTTTTGGGCTTTTGCAACTTCTACCAGCCTTTTATTCAAGGGTTTGCCCACATCGCATGACCAATGAACATGCTCATGAGAAAGGACACTGAATGGGTGTGGGGAACAGCACAACAAATGGTGTTCAACACACTGAAACACTGCATCACTACTGAACCAGTACCTGCCCATCCAGATCCCCAGGTACAGTATGACCTTGAAGTTGATGCATCAGGTTTTGCTGTTGGAGCAGTACTACTGCAAAAAGGGAAGGATGGCAAATGACACCCAATTGTGTTTTACTTGGCAACACTCAATGATGCCGAGCACAACTACGACATTTACAACCTTGAACTATTAGCAATTGTGAAGGCCCTATGCAACTGGAGATATCTCCTTGTAGGCTCCCCACAAAAGGTCAGGGTCTTTTCAGATCATATGAACCTACAATACTGGCAGGACCCACAGAAGATTAGTCACCGAGTAGCTTGGGAGGTACTGGAACTTGATGAGTATGATATTGAAATCCACCACCTCAAGGGGACAGCAAATGATTGAGCAGACGCACTGTCATGATGACTGGATTATGACACTGGAGAGAAGGACAACGACCAAGTAACAGTGCTGCTGAACCAACTGTTTGTGTGAGCCCTCACCAAAGCCCAACCTGTGACAATGGAACAAGATAAGCAGAAGCTGGACCCATGGATCAACCCTCATGAGCTGAAGAAGCTTGAGGGAATGTGGTTCAAGAATGGAAAGATAGTAGTAATGGCTGCCGAAGGTGAAGTTCAGCAGCTCATCCAACAGTATCATGACACACTCACTGCAGGCCACCTGGGCATCACCAAAACCGATGAGATGCTTGCAAGACATTACTGGTAGCCCAACATGAAAAAGGATATCACTGAATATGTGCAAGGATGTGCCAAGTGTCAAAGGCACAAAGTCAACACAAGACCCACATGAGCCCCACTGGCCCCAATATTCCCAAAGGAAGATGCACCTCCATTCAACGTAATAGCCGTCGACTTCATAACTAAGTTGCCAGTCTCATCAGGGTACGATTCAATATTGACGGTCACAGATCACGACTGTTCAAAGGCCTCAATTTTCATACCGTGCAACAAAGAAATATCTGGAGAAGAGACAGCAGCGCTCTATGCTAAAACTGTATTTCCACGGTTCAGGCTGCCAAGCAAGGTGATCAGTGACAGGGACCCGAGATTTGCTGCAAAGTTTATGCAGGAACTATGCCACATCCTGCAAATCCAGCAAAACATCTCAACAGCCTACCACCCACACACAGACGGGCAGTCCGAGCAGACAAACCAGTGGCTCAAACAATACTTACGATTTTGGGCTAATGAGTGGCAGGACAACTGGGCAGCGCAGCTGCCGATGGCAGAATTCACGCACAACAACATGCTGAGTAGTACCATTAAGCAGACCCCATTCTTTACACTCATGGGGTATCATCCGAGGGACAAATGGCTGCTGGCCAAGGCCAACCTGCCGAGCATTGAGACCCGTCTGGATCAATGCCGCGAGGCCAGATGGAGTGCGCAGGAATGCATGAAAAAGGTGCAGAACTTATGGATCAAACACAAAGATACGCCCAAGTACGCCACAGGAGACCGTGTGTGGCTTGAAGGGCACCATCTACGAACCAATCAACCAACTGCCAACTTTGCGCCCAGACGCCATGGACCATTTGAAGTCATTCAGGTGATGTCCCCTGTGAATTATTGGCTCAAACTACCGGTGCAGTGGACGATACATGACATGTTCCACACAGACCTGCTGACTCCTTATCATGAAACATGCATGCACGGCACAAACTATGATCGCCCCCCACCAGAACTTGTTGACGGCGTGGAAGAATATGAGGTTGAGAAAGTACTAGACTCGTGCCAACATGGATGGGGATGCAAACATCAATACCTTGTAAAGTGGAAAGGTTACGCTGACTCAGAGAATCAGTGGGTGGCGTGGAATGATGTCCACACTGAAGAAAAGATAAGGGAGTTCAAACAATTGAATCCTGCAGGAGAAATTCACATAAAGGCAAGTTCGGTTCACAACCAGGAATTAGCACCACTACCACTCCCTTCCATGACTTCTACCAGGGCATCCTTCCCCCAATATTGTAACGGCGCGAGTGGTAAGCAGGATGACGAGTCGCTCCTGAAGCTTACCTATCAAAGAGACGGACTTACTCATGCACTGTACGATGACTGATGTGTTTACTGTACAATGATTGATGGTAGTAGTAGCATGACTGATGATATTAGTAGTGGCAGCACCACTGATGAGAGTGGACCATTATAGGGAAGCTGTCGACTGATGTAGTCGACAGCTTGGATTTCTTGTACACTTCTCCCCTTCTCAATTGATCGGCCTTGTCTCTTCTCTTTCCCCTTGTCGGTGGAAATCATTAAGAAGGCACAAACAAGCCTGTCTGGATACAACCGCGCTTGTATTCAGTGAACCAACCAAACTCCGCCTTCGAGTGTTGAGACGATTACTCAGCCTACACGCTTGAGGATTTGCTAAGTCACCGCGTTCATCCCTACGCAGCCTAAGTCAGGCTCACGTGCAGCTCGCACGTAACATTAAATCCAAGCTCTACTCATATCGAACGCTGTGGTGACCCTCAACACCAAAGACGGTTGGGACTTCCAGCCTTACCGAATCGACTCGAGAGAACGAGACGCACCTACTCGCTACTTGGTAGGACGAGTTAGGTGGCGACACATACCAGACACAAGGAGGACTGACAAAAACAACACAGGATACTACGCGGAAGCAGCCACATCGCAAAGGTATCATCCCATAGTCTTCAACAAAGAACATTGTTGCTGGGTCGAACTCAGGTGGAGCAACACCAACAGCTACTTTGAGGCAACCCAACCAGCAGCCGACGACTTAAACATCAACATACCATTGATCGAAGCGTGACCAATTGATCAACAAGGACCCATAGACGGCCAAAGCGATCAAAACCTCGAATCAGAACCACCAAGAACCGAGTTTCAACTACGAACAAGCACCCCAGCTGCAACAAGCCATACCAGCGAACGATCGCCCACTCCACGAAGCGAAGAGGAAGTAGAACCCGAAGAGATCGCGGTACAATCACCAGAAATAGACGCACTCACCACGCAAACAGCTGAGTTACACATCCCCGAACCAATAAGGGGAATACCATTCAGCTATATGACTACCCAAACAGAAGTCTCCCCACCTCGGCTTGTTATAAACGAACAAACAGGCCATGTCCAACAAATACAACCAGAAGACATGCAAGCCATCAATCAAGCAATGGGACCAGATGTCCCTGACACACCAAGCAACACAGATGAACAAAACATGTTCTATGAGTTCCGAATCGACCGGAACAGGGTACCATCACCTGAGAACAGGCCATTCCCACCGTTGCAGCCACAAGGAGGAGGACCACCAGGAAGAGGACCACCAGGAGGAGGACCACCAGGAGGAGGACCACCAGGAGGAGGACTACCAGGAGGAGGACCACCAGGAGGAGGACTACCAGGAGGAGGACCACCAGGAGGAGGACTACCAGGAGGAGGACCGCCTCCAGGAGGGCCTGCAATAGCCCACAATGCACCCCACGGAGGGAACGATAAGTTCATTGGTAACCCACCACCCACATTCACGGGACAAAGGTCACAAGCCGAGTCCTTCATCCTGCAATGGGAAGTTTACACAGGAGTTAACGCGAACCATTCAGCCATGCTGAATAAATATCAAAAAGCTATGTTGTTCCTCACCTACATCCAGGGGAGCGCGATTAACCAATGGGTCATGTCCGCGAGTCGATGGCTTGTCAACGAAGTAGCCACGGGGACCAATCAATTTGACAACAGACTATGGGAGAATTTACTCCATGCCTTCCAAAGGCAGTTCGGCGACGTTCTCAGCAAAGAACGAGCGCAGGCACAACTCGATGCCGGCATACACATGAAGGATGGAAAGATCGATGACTACATCGCCCTATTCGAACAACTTGTTTGACATGCGGGGTACAACATCAACGCCGAGCAAACACTCAAATACTTCACCAGAGGACTACCACGAGCATTATACGAAACCATGTACCAACACGACGACCCCCGGAACTATGAGGAATGGAGGGAATCCGCCCTAAAAAGGCAACAAAAATGGATTCACATGCAGACGGTCAGGGGCAATCTCGACGCCTTCAAACCAGGACGGGTTCAAGGGGGAGCCTTAGCTAAGTTACTCGCACCACTAAATGACGATTGAATGGACACCTCTGCAGATCGAGTACGAGGACGATTGGCCGGAGCAGAAGACGTCCTCCAAAACTACAAACGGAACGATAATCCACCACCACGACCACCATTCCCACCGCATGGAGGATTTATGCAAAGACAGTTCAAACGGGATCACAGCCAAACGCAGTGTTACAACTGCCAGAAGATGGGCCACATTAGTCGCGATTGCAGGCAACCATGAAGACACTGCGATATGCAAACACGAGCCACCGAAACCACGCCAACTAAAGAAGAAAAGGCAGCGGAATGGCTACGAGGGGTCGCTGGAGATGACGAAGAAGTAAAGGACCTGGTCCTACAGCAGTTGATGGGACAGGATTTTGGAAGCGCCTGAACCCGGCGGCCTGGGTGAGGGCAATACGTTGTAACTCTGTGTACATTATGTGCTACTGTTCTATGAGAGTACCAGTGTCAATTCGCGCAAGTTACAATATGGCCAATATCAAAGCGTTAGTGGACTCAGGAGCCACTGACAACTTCATCCATCCACAATTCGTCAAACGGATGGGGCTGGGACAACGGGCACTAGATAAGCCCAAAAATATCTACAATATTGACGATACCACTAATAAAGCAGGGCAGATCATGCACTACCTCACGCTCAACGTGGAAACAGGAGGAACGCAAAGAGAAATGTGTTTCCTTATCACAGACATTGGAAGAGAAGACATACTACTAGGGTACCCATGGCTTGCGACCTACGAGCCAAGATTCAGCTGGCGTCACGCCACCATCGACGAAAAGCAACTCCCCATAGTGCTACGATTGGTCAACCCAAACGACAAAAAAGCAGTACTGGCAAGATTGCTCAATGAAGAGGAAAATGATGCGAAAGTGTCACGAATGTTCACTACAGAAACAAAAGAACAAATAGTGACAAAACTAGAAGAACAAGTATATGGACGACGATCGGCGGTCGAACTCGCAGTTGATGCCAAACAATATACCAAAGAGGTCAGTGTACCAAAAGAATACAACCAATATGTGAAGGTGTTCAGCGAAGAAGAAGCAAAGAGGTTCCCACCAAAACGAAGTTGTGACCATGCAATCGACTTCAAAAATGGAGTGCCAGATGTAATTGATTGCAAAGTATACCCAATGACAAGGATCGAAGATGCGGCGCTCGACGACTTCATCGACGAGCAAGTAGAGAAGGGATATATTTGCCCCTCGAAATCCCTGTACGCATCATCCTTCTTCTTCATTAAAAAGAAGGATGGAAAACTACGCCCTGTCCAGGACTACTGAAAGATCAATGAATGGACAATATGAAACCAATATCCGCTCCCTCTTATTGACGACCTAATTAGAGACCTCGGCGGAGCACAGATATTCAGCAAACTAGATGTCCGACAAGGATACAATAACATCCGAATCAAAGAGGGAGACGAACACAAAGCCGCGTTCAAAACACGTCGAGGACTCTTCGAACCCACTGTCATGTATGTTGGCCTGTGCAACTCGCCGGCCACATTCCAAAGTTTCATGAACGACATCTACCGACCGACTATAGCAAAACATGAAGCAATCGGAACGACGATCAGAGTCTACATGGACGACATCGCCATAGCGACCAAACAGCAACTGTTTGCGCTCGCAAAACACTGAAAAGCAGTCTGCGACGTACTAGCGGTGGCGCAACAACACGACCTTTTCTTCAAACCCGAGAAATGCGTCTTCAACGCTCCTAGTATTGATTACCTGGGGTAATCCTTGAAGAGGGGGTAACATGTATGGACCCCGTTAAAATTTCAGGCGTCCGCAACTGGCAGTCACCGACATCAGTAAAAAATGTACGATCATTTCTGGGTTTTTGTAACTTTTACCAGCAGTTCATCAGAGGTTTCGCCACCATCGCCAAACCACTAAACGAATTAACATGCAAAGATGAACCATGGCAATGGGGCACAAGACACCAAAAAGCATTTGATACGCTCAAACAACGAGTCACCACGGAACCCATTCTCGCACACGCCGATCAGACACAACAGTTTGATCTGGAAGTAGATGCATCGGGCTTCGCGGTTGGAGCGGTGCTACTTTAAAAGAAAGCAGATGGAAAACGACATCCTGTGGGATACTATTCAGCGGCACTCAACGCGGCTGAGCGGAATTACGACATCTACAACCTCAAGCTATTAGCTATTGTAAAGGCATTGAGAAACTGGAGACATCTATTGGCAGGATCCCCACACAAAGTACGCATATTCTCGGACCATCTCAATCTTCGATACTGGCGAGACCCTCAGAAAATCAGTTGTCGAATCGCAAGAGAAGTACTGGAACTGGCGGAATACAACTTCAAAATACACCATGTCAAGGGAACAGCTAATGGAAGAGCCGACGCCCTATCTCGACGACCCGACTACGATCAAGGGGAAAAAGACAACGAAGACGTCATTGTTCTACCAAACGAAGTATTTGTACGAACTACTGCAACGACCAACCTACAACAAGACGAACACAAGATATGCAAGTGGGTCGACCCCCACAAACTGACCAGGGCAGACGGACTTTGGTGGTATCATGGACAGAGAATGGTCGTTACGGGGACGACAGAAGCAATCAGAGGAGTAATCTCTACCCATCACGACCCCCCCGTTCATGGCCATCCAGGAATTAACCGAACAACACAGCTGATAGAACGTCACTACTGGTGGCCCACAATGAAGCATGACATCGCTGAGTATGTGCGAGGATGTGCCGAATGTCAACAACACAAGATCAATACGCAAAAGACGAGGGCACCACTACAACCAATATTCCCAAAGCCCACAGCAACACCATTCGAAGTGGTGGCACTAGATTTTATCACCAAACTCCCAATATCGCGGGATTATGACTCAATACTAACAGTCACTGATCATGACTGTTCCAAGGCGTCAATATTCATACCATGCAAAGAGGAAATATCAGGCGAAGAAACCGCGATGCTATATGCTAAACACGTGATCGCCCGATTTGGACTACCAACAAAAATCATCAGTGACTGAGATCCTCGGTTCGCATCAAAATTCACAAGGGAACTATGTTGGATCCTAGGAATACAGCAAAATATCTCAACCGCCTACCACCCATGAACGGACGGACAGTCTGAACATACCAATCAATGGTTGGAACAATACCTCCGATTTTGGGCTAACGAAAGACAAGATAACTGGGCCGACCACCTCGCACTAGCCGAGTTCGCACACAACAACTGGACCAATGAGTCCACATGCGAGACTCCATTTAGGTTGCTGATGGGTTATCACCCACACACTAATTGGTCGGATAAGACATCACCCATACCACAGGTCACGGCCAGACTAGAACAATTAAAAGAGATAAGACACCAGGCACAGGAACAAATGTGCTGCGCACAACAGTCATGGATCAAGCATCGTGATACCCCCAAATATCAAATAGGAGACAGGGTGTGGCTAGAAGGACGTCACCTGCGAATCAACCAACCAACCACGAAGCTTGCGCCCAGAAGACACGGGCCATTCAGGGTCGTCCAGGTGATGTCCCCTGTTAATTATAGACTTGGACTTCCCACGCAGTGGAGCATCCATGATGTGTTTCACACAGATCTTCTCACACCTTACAAAGAAAGGCTGATTCATGGAGAAAACTATCAGCGCCCACCACCAGAATTGGTAGGGGACGTGGAAGAATATGAAGTCGAAAAGGTACTAGACTCGAGGAGGTACGGGCGCAGGCGCAAATTGCAATACCTAATCAAGTGGAAACGCTACGCCGACTCGGATAACCAGTGGGTCTCATGGGACGATGTGCATGTGGACAAAGAGATAAGGAAGTTTAAGCGCGCTAATCCGGGAGCTGAAACTCACATAAAAGCGGCCCAGGAAAAACGAACAACACCCTCACCTCACCCTACAATGTCCTATGCTCCCCTCACCATTATCGACATTAACGACATCCCCGATGTCAACACCCTCACCACCTACGACACCACCAACAACGTGGACGATCCCTTCTGTTCAGCAGTCGAACACGTCCGAGCAACAGCCGAACAGGACTGAGAAGAACGAGAGCAAAACAAGCGAGACCTGGCCAAGGCTCACCGGCGATTCCCCACACCCGCAAGCAGCCAAGTGGAGAGCGATGAGGAGGGATTACTAGCTGTTACAGCAGGTCATGACCTCCTGGAGGATGGATCAGGTAGCGAAGATGACGGCACAGGAGAGATGGACGAGGATACGGTTGCTGATGAGGCAAGTATCCTCCAGCCCTCCACTGCCTTCACGTCCACCACTGCTGTCGACCGATACGACAGTGAGGAGTCCAGTGGAGAGTCAGACGACAGGTCCTACCACGATGCAAGAGTTGTGTGTACCCGATGTGACAATCCTGTGGACTACTGCCACTGTGCCCCCGAATACGTACCCCCGCGACAGGTTACCAACCCCGACCGCATTACCGAAGAAACCGACACCATGCTACCCCCGCCAGTCGCAGTCATCTATGGACCCATGGCAGAACAAGGATACACAGGAAGGGGATTACCCTCTTATGCAGAGGCGTGTGACCCGTCCCCCATCACTATGGGCCAAACGCATGCGTCAAGGCACCCTGTCCATTCCCTATTGCCTACTCCCCCGGGATTCGTCCGCAACCGCGGGATGAACTGGGTACCTCTAATAATCCAACAGGACGGACGTCGCATCCCCGCTCAATACGTGCAGATAAGGATGCTTGATAACCCTGAGGCGTTTGGAACGATGGGGAGGGGCGAGCCGATATACTGAGGAGATATACACGCCGAGCCGATGTGTGACATGGGGCCAGCAGCTGAGTACACACGTGAAGAGCTGCAGTATTTCTGCACTGACTTCTGGGGATGACGCCACGTAGATGAAGCGCTTGCCAGGCTGGGGGATATTTCCCTAGCTGCGGAGGTGAAGCGGTACCGCGCGTCCCGGGAAGTCGTCAAGGAGCTCGAAGCGGCAATCAAAAAGCTGGAGGACGATATCTTCGTCCACGTCGATCGCGCGCAACACTCGGCGGCTCGGCTAGGACGAGCACACGCCATTCGACGGGTGCGGGATGAACATGAGATGGACGTAGGACTAACCGAGGTACCCAATTGGGTAGTGGAGCGTGGGCGCTCACCCTTGTGAAGGGGGTGATGTAACGGCGCGAGTGGTAAGCAGGATGACAAGTCGCTCCTGAAGCTTACCTATCAAAGAGACGGACTTACTCATGCACTGTATGATGACTGATGTGTTTACTGTACGATGATTGATGGTAGTAGTAGCATGACTGATGATATTAGTAGTGGCGGCACCACTGATGAGAGTGGACCGTTATAAGGAAGCTGTCGACTGATGTAGTCAACAGCTTGGATTTCTTGTACACTTCTCCCCTTCTCAATCGATCAGCCTTGTCTCTTCTCTTTCCCCTTGTTGGTGGAAATCGTTAAGAAGGCACGAACAAGCCTGTCTGGATACAACCGCGCTTGTATTCAGTGAACCAACCAAACTCTGCCTTCGAGCGTTGAGACGATTACTCAGCCTACGCGCTTGAGGATTTGCTAAGTCACCGCGTTCATCCCTACGCAGCCTAAGTCAGGCTCACGTGCAGCTCGCACGTAACAAATATGTTGTCGACTTCAACACCCTCCTACCTCTCACCACCTACGATGAATGCAACAACATCAACAACCATCTCTGCTCGGCAGTGGAGCCTGTTAGGGTGGCTGCTGAATGAGAGGAGGAAATGGCGCAGGACCTTGCCAAAGCATGCTGCCATTTCCCCATGCCAGAGGTGGGCTAACTCGAAGAAAACAGTGAAACCAGTGAAACAGGACGACGCCCTCTGGAGGAAGGTAGTCGAGGCTTGGAAGGCAGATCAGATGTGGACAGCAGCGGAGGGGGAGATGGAGCGAAAGATGAAAGCAGGACAGGTTACCCAGCCAGTCCATACCCCACAGCCATCATCGACATCACTGACTCAGATGGCAAGTCTGAATACCACAATGCCACCGTGGTCTGCACCCAATGCCAGCACGAACCCAACTACTGCCACTGCGCCCCCTGGTGAGTGCTGCCTCCACGTGCAGTGGACTACTGTATTGTCCCCACTGCAGAAGAAGCTCACGATGAAGAAACTGAAGTTCCCTTCCACCAGAAGACCCCGGCAGCAGTGGCGGTGGTATACGGAAGAACCACGCATGAAGCCCACATTGGAGGAGGAGTACCAACAGATTGCCCAAGGCGTGACCCTTCCCCCATCACGACCCACCGTCTTAAATGTCCCCAATCACCCACTCCCAATGGGTTCGTCATCAACAAAGGTCTGAACTGGGTCCCCCTCACTCTGCAGGGAAAGAAGACACCTGCCAAATATGTGTGAGTCCGCATGACGGACAACCCAGAAGTGTTTGGCATGATGGGACGGGGGGAGCTGATCTATAGGGGAGAATTGCACGCAGAACCTTGCCACGATATGGGCCCCGCAGCTGAGTACACGCTTAACAACCTCAATCACTTCCGCGCTGAAAGGCGGTCAGTAGATGAGGCCTTGGCTCGCCTAGGAGACATCTCACTCCAGGCAGAAGTCAGGTGCTACTGCGCCGCACGCAAGATCATCAAAGAACTCAAGGCAGCCATCAAGCACCTTGAGGACGACGTCTACGTGCAGGTTGAGTGGGCGTGTCACTCTGCTGCCAGGCTCAGGAGGGCTCACGCACTGAAGAGAGTGTGTGATGAACAGCAAATGGATATTGGACTGATGCAGGTTCCTAATTGGGTTGTTGAACGTGGACATTCACCCTTGTGAAGAGGGTGATGTTACGATTTGGCAGGTACTTGGCTGAGTAAGCGCAATGATGAGTCACTCGTGAAACTTATTAATGGACTACCTCGGGCTTACTGATATGTATGATACAATGACTGAGGTGTTACAGTACAATTACTGAGGCTTGGTAGTAGTGGTGTAGTTGCTGATGAAGGCGCGCACCAATGTACCGATATAAGCAGACTGCCGAATGATGTATTTGGCAGCTTGATGTTCTTGTAGAACTTGTGTCTTGTCTCTGGAAATCTAGCAGCTTCTCATCTCTCCCATTCGCAACTGCTAAGGAGTGTCTCCATCTGAGCACTTCCTCGTACTACATCTTAGGGGAGCACCTTCGCATGTCTTCAGGAACTGTGCTTACATCAGAGTCAGCAGCTTTGGCAGCTATCAGTCACCTGTGTTTACTTTGGCCGAACATATCCCTCGGCTTACATAAGCCTCGGCAGCTCAATTAGGAAAGTCGGCAGCTACATTGGCAGCTGCCCATATTTGGCAGCAAAACCTCGGTAGCTGTCTCGGCAGCTGATCTCGGCAACTATTCCCAGCAGCTCACCTCGGCAGCTTTCCTCGGCAGCTTTCCTCAGCAGCTTTCCTCGGCAGCTCTTATTCACTCAGCAGCCTCACCATCATGTCTTCATGCTCAAGTCAAGCAACATGCATAGCCTGCGCATTACACCTAGCCCTGGAACTGGGCATATTGTGGGTATGAGGATGCATGTCAAAAGGTGAGTGAACTATGTCACCAATGAGGGCCAATACTTCTACTTATAGTTCACAGTTGTACATGCGAAACACCATCAGCTCCCCTTCCAACCTTCCAATGACCCCCTCGCTTGTGAACATACGCTACTGTTGACAACGCAGACTTGGCATGGTGAGCTCCCCTTCTCATCAAGCATTGGAAGTGACTGAAATTTTATTCAAGACACTCTCTGAATATCATAGATGTGTATGACGGTGGGCAACTTGAAGTTGCCTGTGTGTGTGTAGGGACTATGTCAGGCTACTGTAGTTACGTGTGCTCGCTGCCAAGCTCGGTTGGCTTGCTCAAACTGTTGTTGCCACCACAGACCTATCTAAAACACCCGGCTCAATACAGTGAAGCTAATTCAATTCTATTATGGAGAGTTTGATGAAAAAAAAACTTGGCATTGTGCACCTCTCACTTTGAAGCTCAACTTAGAAAAAAATCGCATAAAGATTACATCTTTTTTGGTTATTTTGTTAATTTTTTAATTTTTAATTACTGAAAATATTTTGACATTTCGGCATAAGCTGCCGGAATTACATTTGAACTCAGCCTATCCTTGAAAGCGGCTACCAAAGGGCCCATAGTTTCAGATCTCACTGTATCTACCTATCTTGGACACACCCATGTTTTCCCATATCTACAACCTCCATTGTTGTCTTATTTTGGACCATTCTTTCCTTCTTCCTTTCCCCCATCTCCTCATCCCTTGCCTCTCCATCCATGTCACCCCTTCATTCATCACTGATTGATCCCCATTGCTGGCTATACCAAGCTTGGGATGATCCCTCAAAGTGGCCATGTGACCCAACCATGCAATGATTTTACAACAACACTCTGTTTCACCAGACAATCCTTCAGTGCCCTGTTACTATCATTCCTTTCACCAAACTCCACTGATCAACTCTGAACAGTAGTCCCTGATAATACCCATCAACTTTAGATTGTGCTCTCTGTCTCTGGCACAGGTGTGCCATTGTTTTTCTTTTATATTGTTGCTACTTACTGATTGCTTGTATATACTATTAGTGTGCAACATTGTCTACCTCAGTACTGCACTTTGGCCTTGTCTCTCTGATCCCTGGACTCCCTTCTTTACCTACATCTTCTCCATTGTGCCTTGTATCCACCTCATGTTTTCAAGGTTCAAGTCCCTCTTTTCCTTGAAATTCCATTCACCCTTTTCCCACTTCCACAACTCCCTCTCATAACTTTTGACTTGGTCATATTTCTGCTCAAGCAATCTTAGATACAGCTCACATGTATTTAAAGGCTTGAGTTTTGGTCCAATGTCATTGTCAAACCTTTCCCCCTCTTTGCTTCAGAACTGTTCCCATGTGATTCAGGCAAGACAACTTTGAGCTAAGTCTAAGTCATCCCTTCTTGACTCTGTACCACCACCATCTCTTTACACAGAAATCAGTTGCTCAGTTATACACCGGCTTCTACACTCCTCTCCAGTCATGCATTATAACCGTCAGGGTACCCCTTCTGGGGAACCTGAACATCTTTATCCACCCGACGTCGGGCACTTGTTGCCGGTCGAAGGACACCCGGGGGGCGAGGCAGTGGTGGCTGCCTTTTCCAACGACCCCCCACCCAATCTCCTGTCTTGTACTCGCCAGAGGTCGATACCAACACTGTTACCCGCCCGCTGGTTGGAGGCCCTGACCTCCCCGAGCACGGAGAATCCCCATTGAACACGATCACCTCGGAATGCTCTTGCAAGCTGAGGAAGCCGAGAAATCACACATCACAATCTTCGTGAAGGCGACGGATCTCCTCCCCGTCCCTTCTACTGACTCCTCCTATGACTGACTTGCAGAGACTGCTGCCTTCATGGAGGGCAATCTTGCTCGGGCTTTCACTCCTTGGAACCCCCCCCTGATGACCACCTCGTTTCAACGGCGACTCTTGGGATGAATCCTACCTCTGATCACCTCATTGCTGCCTCGCCCCCCATCATTTCTGATGGAACGTTCGCAGCTAACTTTTTAGATACAGTAGGGAACACAGCCTCACCCTAAACAGGGTGATCGAGCTGCACTCCTGCCTCTTTCGATCAACATGGCAAATGCATTTCTTGCGGTCATGCCTTATGTGCCCTCTGCAGGGGCTCCCCCATTGACGAGCGCATCAATGCCATCTGGGAAACCATGACCGACATACCAGAACTGGGTACACCGGCACCCCAACCCTGTGACATAGGGGAAGGGGATCATGGTGACATTGCTAACTTTCTCGATACTATCCGTTATCCCCCTCTAGACGAAGGGTTGCTGGAGAATACCACCCACACCCTTACGCCTCATGGACGAGGATGACCTTGAAGGGGTTACGACCACGATAGACTCGATCAAACAGAACCTCAGCGATAATGCACTTGGGTTTGCGGTGTATTACCCCGGTCCGTCATTTCAGCTCTGGCCAGATAACACGTTCCCCATTGACAACGACGTCCTCAACCGGGCTATCAAAGTGGTGCTTGTCGCCCTTGAGCCAGGTTGACGACATACGACACATCCCACAATACTTGGGGTCTCACGCACACCTCCTGGTTCCGCCTTGCCCACACGATGGTAGGCGCGACACTACGAGGGGCGTTGAGGTCCCCCCATTACCAACAGCTTGGACGGACTAGCTTGAACCACGTCAGTGATTCTTTCAGGATCGGGCGGCATAAAGCAACCAACATGCACAACCAGTTACTGCACCCATGGGGGAGCAGCTCGCTCGTATTAGCGACACGTGCCCTGAATTCGAAGGTATGCATGTATCAAATATTTATGACATGGTGGTGGCAGGTATAGGGGAGAAGATCCAGCAGTACCTCATCCAGAAAGCGGTTGCCTCTGCCTCTGAAGGAGACAAGCAACGAGCAGTTAACGAAGCCTATGAGGTACTTCGTGGTTGCTATGAGGAAACATTATGGAATGACCAGGACGCTAAACAGGCCTTTCATGAGGACCTGGTTAGCGAGTCATCAATAGCTTTGAGGAGGGCACCCAAGATGACCTCGAACAGTGGCATAGGTTGTGGCTTGAAGTCATAACTCTCACACTGCGGGGGGAAGACTCGACCCGCCTCCGCACACCCACTAATTCACAAATATTCTGGGAGCACCAGGAGGCTATCTCTGCAGAGATTGGCCGACAGTGTCTCGCATCTGGGACGAGTTTATTGAGGAACTGCACAAGAGGTTCCGTACTAACCATGCCCAGGACCTGGAACGACAGGCGGAAGATATGTTCCAGAAGATGGTCCAGGATAAAGCGAACGTCAAGCTCAATGCCAACGGACAAACGCTATAAAGGGCTATGAAGATCCGGCTGCACGAAATCGATGTCACAGTTGAACAGGAAGCACAGAAGATCTATGCAAATTGGGTCACTGAACTCAACACTGACACATATGTGCAGTGGGAGACCATGCCCCTTGAAGAAGCGCAGATCAAATTGGTCCAGCTCACGAGCAAACTAGGCTGCGTGGTCATCTGCAAGGACATGATCCCAGACAATAAGAAGAACGACCCACGCATCCTTGTTCCAGACTCTCAGCAGTCACAACAGAGCGAGTCGATTGAGGAGTTCACTCCCTCACCACCTACCCGAGACATACCGGAGGGGAGTGGGTGGGACGTAAAGTCGTCCATGCACAACCCAGAGAACATGATGGATACGGAGGACACGAATGCAATGGTGCCATCCCCCCTCCCTCAGAAACTAACAATATTACATCCCAGATTGCGGCGGGCTTCGCTGCGATCAATGAGCGGCTGACAGCCATCGACAGGAAATTCCTGGGAGTCAAGGAGAGGCTGAATCCGTTGAAATGGGTAAACCCCGTGTCGCACCGGTTTGCCAAGTCCCCTCCATGACACTGACGGTTACCGATCCGTTGACCCCAGTCACGCCAGTGGTTAAACCCACCACAAAGGTCTTACAGCAGCGGAAACCCCCGCACAAGTTCGGTTCGGGGGGTCGTGCCTTGACCCTTCCCCCCCAGAACCAGTCCCACCATCATCACCATTCCACAGTCCCCCGCAGCTGATTCATCTTTGGATGCTCTGGCCGCCGCAGCGTCTGATGCTCTCTCCTCGATGGAGGGACAACAGATCGTCCGGAATGGAGTGATGATACTGAATTTCCATCACTCCCAGCGTCCACAGAAGCACCGAAGGGGTCGCACCCCACGGAGGGAGGCAGTGTGGACTCCGGCAGGAAGGAAACGAGTGAACACCGCTTCTGCGGGTAGTAACTCGGGACCAACCCACACTGTACCCCCACCCAGGATCGGCAACAGTCGTGCCCCCTCTTTACCGAAGTCACTGTTAATCGTGGTGACGGCCTTGGCAACAAGGTTGAGGAGGAATCGATTCGTTCCCAGTCGAACAGACCATAGTGATGAGAGCTCGAGCGGCCTTGGAGAGGCTCAGTGTACATGCCCCACAACTCCTTGGAGGACAATGGGCGGTGCGCACACTCCCCACAGGCGAGAAAATGGCTCGGGCAATTTCGTATATAAGTTTGCTGGCCAGATGCCTTTTGAGAAGATCAAGAACTTCCAGAAGGCCCTCGTTGCTCCCCTTGGCACTGGCACCCTACTCCCAGCCCAAGGATGGGTTTGGCTCCAACTTTGACAAACTCCCACCTCTTTAGGGGACAGCACCGTTCCTACGGACAACATGCTCACTGAGGAAGTGGTCCGTAATCCCTGCTTCCAACACGTCACCCTCTGTCATGATGCCCATTGGCAAAGTGGTAACTCTGTTCGTACGAAACCGTGGCCACCGTCTTTGTCCCGATTTTGGACATCACAGGGGCTCATACTAAAGTAATCATGACATCACAAGTCCACATGTTTGGCACATGCATGTTCATTGTTGTAGTGGGTGACCGCTCCAACTTCGTCCAATGTGGCCGCTGTCATCAACTTGGGCACAATTCCGTATCACCACTGTGCAAACTTCCCCGCAGCGCTGTCAAGTGCTATTGTTGTGGAGGGGCCCATACGTCTGAGTCACATGCGTACAACTGCAAGAAAGGTCATGCTGGACCTTGCAAATGCCCACCCAAGTGTATTCTTTGTGGCAAACCAGGTCACCACGCCCATTCTCGAGACTGTCCCAAGCGAGGCAACTTCAGCCCCCCATCACTGGACAGCACGCCAATTCCTGTATCTTCTAGTGAGGATGTCCCACCCAACGGGTTGACACCACACCCCCCTTACCACATCTACCCTCCTGAGCGTGCACCACAGCTCACGAAAAGACAAAGACAGCAGCGAAATAAGAAGGCTAAAGGGTCGACTGGAGCACCATGGCTCCAGTTCCCCCCCCAAAACCTTCTGCGTCGGGACACCAGATGGGTGCCCCGGTCTCGCGTAACTTTTTCACTGCCCTCGACGATCTTAACCCTGCTTCCATCACAGGGTGGGACGAGGAGGACACCGGTTATGATGGTAATTTTAGCACCATCCTGGACGTCCCCCACCTCCACTCAATCCTACCCCACCTGCTACCACTGCCCGCCTGTTTCCCCTAAGGCCCCAACGGCATCGCCCGACTCTGGGAAAACCTTGAGGATGAAGGAGGGCATGCAGGTACTTACCACTGGTGGACCTCCACTCGGAGGAAACAGTCATCACACGAAACCCTGCCATCTTCGGCAAGGAATTGGTGGAGGACATGGCTACGGATTGGGATGAGTGTTGGGGTGGACTGGCTGAAATGCCCGAAAGAGCGACAGCTGATCTCGGGTTCGATTCGCATCGACGCATGACCTCCCCCTCTCTGAGAGTCAGACAAGGTTGGAACTCACCAATGAGGCTGATGAAGCCGATGGAGCCGATCACACCTCTTACATCAATGTGATCAATGAACATGGGGTGGCAAGGGTCACGAGGACATGATCATGCCCCATGCAGTACCTGTTTCCACAAGATCCCTCCTTCCATCTTCCCTCACCGAATACACACTACCGGCGACTGCCGAAGAGGTCCTTGCGCAGATGGTCGCGACGAAGTTCGCCACTAATAAGATGAAACTTCTGCAGGATTACGACATTCAGGTGGGAGGAGATGGCTCGGGCTGGACGATCATGAAACAGCTCTGCAGCGTCACAAAATCTGAAAAAGAGAAGAAGGCAATGGACACCCTTCGCTCTATACTCAACAGGGAGTTGGAGTGCAAGCAGAGGAATATCTCGCGGTCCGACGGTGCAAGGGGAAGGGGAAAATGCTGCAAAGTCAACCGCAAGCTTACCATGCCAGGAGACTGGTTCTGGGTTTGCACCCTTCACCGACATGCTGCTCGGGCTGGTACAACTCTGGAAAGTATCTCCGACAAATCTATCGGGCTCATCGTTCATGCTGTGATGTCCTTTGTGCCAGTATTAGGAGGACGCCCCTTCGCTGACCACACTCACACACACGTGCTCAAAAGCCTTCTAAAGGGAGCCAGAAGATGCTATCATGGTGAGGGGGACGATGCATAAGCACACCCTTTTAGCAGCCAACATGAGGAAAATGAATGCTGCTATGCACATGCTCCTCAAACTAATACTACTGATGATTAATTTTCCTTTCTGAACCTTTTTTCTCGGTAATAGGCAATAGGCAGGCGGACCATCAGCAGACGGGCGAGGCAATTCTGGGAGGGGTGGGCTCACCCTAACTGGAAGAGCTATACTCCGTTCACTGGCGCAGGAAAGCCCGCCAAAGTCCTCACTTACATACCAAGTACGACACCACCCGACCCAAGTACTTAGAAACCTTTCTGTTATACCCCCTGGGACATAGTACATCACAATTGCATACTCATTACGGACCTTAAGGACGGTAAGAGTACATTATGTATTATAAACTTCTATCACGACGTGGAGGACAAGACTTGTTTACGTACACTCATGGACTTGGACTTGGACCCTACGATACCTACATTACTTCTTGGAGACTTTAACCTCCACTCACCAATGTGGTCCCCACCAGGATTGTCTCCATCACCACAAGTGTGCCCCTTCGAACAGTGGGCTGCGCTGCAGACGTTCGAGCTCCAAACAGTACCGGGGACCATTACACGCCAAGGTCAGGAGGGACAGTGTGATACCATGCTCGACCTGACCTGGTTCAACTATGCCACACTACTGAAGAGCAAGCTTTCCCCACCCACCGTTGATTGGGAGGCCTCACTCAGGTCTGACCACACCGGCATCCGCACACACTGGATAGCTGGCGACAATGTGTGGGAAATGAAGGTTGAGAGCTTGTGCACCTTCAAGAACGACCTTAGTGAAGAGGAGACTAAGGAGTGGAAGAAGACCATCACAACCCTCCTTCCCCCCCTAGCACCCCTCAACACACCATCTGCTGTCGAGGAGTTCGTGATCCAGCTACAGGCGTCCATTCAGGATGCTTGCGAACTCCACATGAAGCACAAACATAACGTTGGCGCTGGCTCCAAGCCCTGGTGGGATGCAGAATGCGATGCCACAGTGAAAGCACTGCGAACTGGGCAGAAGGCGCCGACTGTACCGAAGCCTGCCGCACCATGTGCAATGCTGCCCTACGGGCGAAGCGCAAGTGGGCTGACGACGCAGTTGAAAACGGGTAAGTCTGGGAGGTGGCTAAGTGGCGACACAGCCGCAAGAACTCGGAAGTCACAGCTCTGAGAACGGTGGACGGGACGATCACGACGGAAGAAGGGGAAATGGCTGAGCTGCTCATGGCCCGCTTCTTCCCCAAGGATGACTCCCACACTCGCACCATGCAGCACGACGATCTCCCGGCCAAGCCGACCAGACAGTTTGAGGACTTCGGTGACAGGGAGCTGTACGAGCTCCTCTGCAAAACTACCAAGAAGTCCGCCCCAGGCCTTTTGGGCATTAGCTGGGGGATGCTGAAGACTGCCTGGGCTGTCATCAGGACCCACGTCACGACATTGGTGAATGCATGTATGAGTGTTGGGTACCACCTGAAATCATGGCAACGTGCACTGGTGGTAGTCATACCCAAGCCCGATAAGGCTGACTACTCCCTCGCCAAGTCCTACCATCCCATCAGCCTCCTGGAGACCCTCAGCAAACTCATTGAGAAGGGGGTCTCCAGCCGCCTCATGTATGACCTCGACAAGCACCGTCTCCTCCTGACTACTCAGTTTGGCACGTGGCGCTTTTCGTCCACCATCAATGCTGGTCTCAGCCTCATCCATGATGTGGAGGTAGCACACCAGCTCAAACAGAAGTTTGGGGCATTATTATTTGATGTCTCGGGCTTCTTTGACAACGTCAACAAGGACAGACTTGCTCAAGTCATGCGCAACCTCGGCTTTGCTGAGGGAGTGTGTGCGTGGGTCCTGTCCTTCCTATCGGAGCGCAGAGCACTACTCTCGTTCAACAGCAAGGTGCGGAAGAGCAGGAGCAGGCCAAGGGTAGTCCCCAATGGTCCCGGTCTCGCCTATACTCTCCGCCATCTACACTGCTCCACTCATGGAGAAGTTGAGCGCCCACAAGGGCTGCACCTTTGCCATGTATGTCGATGATGGACTTCTCTCTGTGCAGGGTCGAGACTGGAACATGGTCAAAGACGCCCTTCGCAATGGGTACAGTATCTGTGATGAGTGGCTGTGTCACAACTAGTGATGGGAAAGTTCGGTTCGGTCCAGTTCTTTGGAATTTTTCCTGAACCCTGAACCGGACCGTCGTTCGTTGGGGTATTTGCCCGAACCCGAACCTGAACCAAGGGTTCAGTTCTATTCGGTTCGGTTCAGGTTCAGAAAGGGTTCAGGAACTGAACCAAACGTTAACCAAGATTTTTGTGTCCTCTGCTTAGTAATCAGAAATATTGTGCAGAACCATCCTCTTATGTACCACAAAAAGCGTGTGACGCTTTTGGGGTAGAAGTTGGAAAATCAATTGATCATTCTATGACTATGAACTGATACAGGGACATTGGGCTACTGCTCATCACCACTATCTAAAGAGTCAACGTTGTCTCCGCAGGACTTCAGAACGCTGTCACGAGCACCCTAATTCACATATGATCTTTGAACATGTTGCAGGTGTCTGTTCGCTTTGTCTGTGGCGACAACCTCTCTTTGAGACACCGCCGATTATCTCCAATCAAGCCGAAGGTCGATACATCGATGAACAGGGCGGGACGTAGGGCGCTGGCTGAGTGATGACAAATGAAAGGATTGTCATCCCCGAGCCTGCTAAGAATGTGGATGGTAATGATTAGCCAAACATTCGTGTCATCGACGCTGCTCACCAATTGACGAACCACTTGCTTAGTTTCTTTTCCGTCTAACGTACATGCGATCAGCATGAGGCTAGTGGGACGGGCTTGAGATGGAAAGACAAGAATGGTTTCGAAGGAGGGTTCGAGGAACTGTGACGATGATTAGTTTGGTTGCAGTGGGACGGAGTAAAAATGATACTCAGAGACCAGGGTCAACAAGGAGGAGGGAACAGCTCCTCTCGCCAGCACTGCGACCGTATCCGCACATCGGCTCTTGCAGTCTTAACGTCCTTAACCGTTACACACGCAAATCGGGTTGTTCGGGTTTGTGGTGTTGTGTTGTTCTTGGGGTGGGATGTCGGGGCCACGGTCACGGTTGCTGTCGTCCGAGTCCAACTCGAGTAGTCGTGGTTGATCAAGGGAATGGGTGCCGACGAGTTCAGGTTCAACCGAGAGGAGAATTGGGCGTGAGAAGGGTAGGCGTGAGGGCCGGAATGGGCGGGCTTAAGGAGAGTGGGAAGGGCGAGGCGAGGACCGGGCAAGAGAATAGGGGGAGACGGGGGGAGAGAACCAGGAAGGATGGGTGTACAAAGCCGAGAGGACCACAGTGAGGTAATAGGACAAGACAAGTGGACGAGGGTGTAAGCACGGGAAGGGCGTGCAAGAGGGGTGAGAAGGGTGGAGTGGAGAGGACCGGGAGGGGGGGCATGCAAAGCAGAGAGGACAAGAGAGCCAAGGAGTGCCAGCATGAGGAAGGTGTTGGGAAGAGCGGGGCGAGAGAATCAAGGAGGGCAGGCGAGAGGAGAGGGCGAGAGGGCGGTAAGGGCGAGCAAGTGGAGTCAAGAGGACCAGGGTATGCGAAGAAGGGAAGGCGTAGTAGGGCATGGAATAAGGGCCAGGAAGGGTAAATGTGGAGAGGGCGAGGCGAGATAAGAAGGGCGAGCTGTGAGTATGGGAATGGAAATAAAGAAGTATGACTCGCACCTGTGTGAGTGGGGCATGGAATTTCCCTGGGCAAGCATAATCGCAGGAGCACAAGCAAGGGGCCCATTGTCTTGTGCGAGTTGGAAGGACTGTCCAGGATCGATGACAATTGATGGGCGAAGAGTTGACGTTGAGGACTGAGAAAGTGGCACGTCACTCAGACGCTACTGCACAGTTTCACACTCACAAATTTGATGGCTCACATGCAATTTTCACTTGCTAGCAATACTTCTTTTTAATAACTTACAGTATCTAAAGAGCCTGTAAACGCAGTATACTAATACTATCAATGGTTTGGTTCAGAATGCGTTCTCTCAGGTTCAGGAATTCCCCGAACCCCGAACCAGACCATCGGTCCGGTTCAGGTAAATCCCCGAACCTGAACCCCAAATTGGGCTCGGTTCGGTTAAGTTTGGGTTCGAACCATGGTTCAGAACCAAACTTTCCCATCACTAGTCACAACGGTCTGGCGATTGAGCTGGACAAAACCAAGCTCATCTTCTTTCGCAGGCCTCAGTTGTCCAAGCTGGACAGTGAGGATGTGCCAAATGGTTTGGAGCTCCGCATTCACAAAGGAGTTGACAAGCAACCTAGACCTCTGGACGGGTTGGCTAAGCGCCCGTGTCACAGCCAGCACGCCCCCATCCCAGACCCAAGTCTCAATGTCATTCTAAGTCAAGGAGGCCCAGTAAGGACCCCAAAGGCGATCGGCGAACCCCGCAAGGGGGAAGTACCGGAGCCCTGAACACTTACCGGGTCAAGGCGAAAGCTTTAGTACATTACCATAGGGTTCTTCTTGAACCACAGGTTAATCTGGAATGAGCATGTCGACATCATGTGTAACCGTGCACGGGCGAGCCTCAAAGCTCTGTTAGTGCTAGGGAACACACATCAGGGGCTTTCCATGGCTAAGTGGTGACTGGTGTTTAACACCATCTGCCTCCCGGTACTGTCATACAGCTGTCAACTATGGATTAATGCCCAAAACAAAGTAGGGCTCATCAAGAAAGTGCAAGCTGTCTTCAATGACAGCATAAAAGTAATATCTGGAGCCTTCAGGATGGCGCCGAGGGAAGCTCTTCACGAGCTAACCCAGGTGCTGCCTGCAAAGCTCTATCTGGAGAAACTGACGAACACTTCTGCCCTCAGGCTTTACCGCATTCCCCCCACTTCCCAACTCAGGCACTGTCTTGGACCTGATTGGGTGGAGGAGTCCTCAGGTGGCCCGCACATCAGCAATGGTGGGGCAGTGGTTGTTCATCTGCACTCTGGGCCGAGGAAGAGTGCACCGTGCCCCACAGTTTTGGAGGCTATGGCTGCGCAAGTGCCTGTCGAGGGTCCACGCACCAATGTCATGGCAGTACCCCCCTGGGAGGTCCCCAACTGGGCGGGTGTGGTGAAACTTAAGGGTTTACCACCTCTAAAGACCGGAAGGTGGACGTTGTGGCACTCTACAAAGAGTGGTCAGCATCGGACGCAGAGAGGGTCATTATCCAGATGGCGGCCATGATCTCTAACAAAGATCGGTTCGATGACCTAGTCGTAGTGGGTGCAGCAGCCGTGCTCACTGTCAGAGGTGAAGGCAGGAAACTCCAGAACCGGGTCCAGCATTGGTGCCTGGGGACGGAAGTGACCCAGTTTGATGTAGATCTGTTCGCACTAGCGAAAGCAGCCAAGTGGATCGAACATTACTATAGAGAACGTGCACCCCCCTCCCATATCTATATACTGGCAGGGAACTTGTCCGCGCTCCAAACCATTACCCAGATTCGTACCTTACATCATCAGAGGACGGTACTTATCTTCCATAAAGCACTGACGACACTTTGCGCTCAGCATAGGGATGTCAAGATATGGCTCACATGGTCACCCTTGGTCAGGGCTCAGGATCAAGTCACCCTCGCACAGTGTGCCGCCCTTGGCACATGCACCATCACACCCCGTGCTTCGTTATCTGCCATACATTCGCCTTCCCAGCAGAAAACTCTAGCATGGAAACACGCCTTTGCTCAATGGGCTGCCAAATGGCTTGAAAAACGTAGAGCTGAACCAATACTGTCATTCGCCTGGGAGTATGCCCTCACACAGCCTCCTGATGGAAAAAACCACCCACTCTGGTTAGGAGTTGACAGAGCCACAGTCGACATCTCCTGCCACACCACTTCCACTGCCCTTCGTCTCGTGGTGGGACACGCCTTTACATCGGACTACACCAAATGGTTCCATCCCGACATACTGCTGGATGAGCTAGGTTGTGAGTGCGGCTTTCCCGACCGCTCTTGGCACCATCTCGTCTACGACTGCCCCCACTTTGAGGACACTAGAACCATGGCTGCAGGACATGCACAGTGGGATGGGCTCTCACCGGAAGACCTTATGGGCAAGGACACGGCACTGTGCGGAAGGTTTTACAACTTCCTTGCACTCTCTCGTGCTGCGTTCAAACCTAATGAGTATCCACAATTGGAACCTCGTACCATCAACGTCCTGCTTATCCAAGGGGAGGGCCAGTCTATGACTGTGAGCACCCCCTGGGAATTAGCGCCACCACGACCTATGACATGGGCTGATGCAATTTTCCATGACTTTTTCCAACAGTCCAGGAATCTCTCCTCCCATCCCCCTGACCCAGGTTAAATGACCATGCCCACATGAAGACGTCCCATTGCCTGGGTAAGTGTTTTCATGTCACATTATTTACCTTCTTTTGTTGCGCCCCTTTTTTCATTTGTGGACGTATACCTATCAAATTTAGCCATAGGCTCTATTTCGATTCCACTGGGTGGGTGCACATATTATTCTATTTTTTCCTTTTAGGATATACTATGTCTACAATCTAAATACGGACTTTATGTCTCGTGACCGGCTTTGTATTATATACTGCTCCAGAATATTAAATTCATTCAAAAAAAAAAAAAAGCTAGGTCTAAGTAGAAAGACAGCTCGATTTTGATTGTCCTTTATCATTTCTCTCATCTCCCTCAAGACTGAATCTTATCTCCTTTGCTATTGACCGCTAACCAAATCTTCCCTTCCTTCTAGGTTGCTTTGGCTTTGGCTTGCCAATTTGGCTGACAACCTCTCTTAAGCTCTGTCTTTCATGGAAACTCTGTGGATTATCACTCAGACACTCCAATTCCTCCCTTTATCTCTGTTTGTGCCACCATTCTCTGACTGCTTGCTTACACTTCTAATTTCTACCTTGGTTCACTGCTCCCTGCTGCACGACTCTCATGCACATACTTTTGAGTGTGTACAGTGCACATACTCAGATTGGCTACTTTCAAAAAATTAGCCTTCATCAAGCCTTTCTTTTTTATTGTTCTGCCTGAAAAAAACAGAATATAATGTATGTATTATGGATATAAGATCAGAGGAAAATGTAGATATCTGTCTAAATTTATGGCAAAAAAAATCAAATACCTTGTAGGATTGTTGCTACATGGTCTGGTGCCATGATCCACACCTTGGCTGGAGTTTGCATCTATGTAGTACGATCTTTGTCTTTGATGGGGGTTCCATCAATTCATTCCCACTGTTCCTGAGGTACTATTTCATCTTCATAGACATTGCACTGATAATCTTGAGATGTGGGTTCAAATACTTTCCAAGTTTCCTCTGGATGGTTTCTCCTAGTAGCGCATCAGCAAATGTGCTTGACATTGAACTCAATGGGGTAATAATGACAGATGCATTGGTATGTGCACAAAATATCCTTCTACTCCTCTGACAGTTCTCCAGGCAGTTTGTCCTTGTAGGTATTGAATGGGTACATTGCATTCTTCCCGTTGATCAATAGAATAGGGGGCAAAAGATGGAGCCCAAAGCTCTCTTGTAGTTTGTGCTGCCATGGTGGGAGTTTAGTCTTAGTGTAGCATTATCACCTAACACTTGCCTGGCTTGGGCAGAAATGGAGGAATGCAGCACTGAACGACTTAGTGAATACTTGGAATGATCCCACTAGTCCACTTCCTAGGAACTAGGGCTGTGTGAAAACAGGCTCAACTGTCAGCTAATCAAAGGGCAACTTAGATAGACAAATGACTTGTGAAGAGCAGAGAATATAGAAGGGATGAGATGGATACAATTGAGGGTGATAGTCAAGAAGACTAAGCTGAAGGCTTTGTCTTCTACAGTACTAGCTTATATACAAGTACATGCTGGCTTTAAAGCGCAGCTGAAAGTATACTATGAGTCGTAAACCCTAGTACAACTATCCTAGTGATGAGTAAGTCCTAGTACAGCAATCCTCAGAATCAGTAAGCCAACTATACAAATGACACAAGAATATGATGGTGTATTAGTCCATAACCTATTACCCCTTACTGTGATGGCCATACCAAGACAGTAAGTGTCTTGGTGCATTCATGACACCACAGCTGACATTGAGACAACCAACAGGCCTCAATGCTGTATGCACATGCAACTTCAATCCTACAGTTGTCAGTGGACACTTTTGCATTTTTGGCAACTTTCTAGGGAAACATGATGTACTGCCTCAGAATATGTACAACATGGATGAGAAATCAGCTTGGTTGAGGGAGAAAGTTTGATGGCATGTGATGTGTATTTATGATGGGCACAAGTCTCATGAAATGATTGAACTATGTCAGACAGCAGTGCAGCATAATATTGAACCATATCACCTCCCTGCACACACTTTGCATTGCCTTCAACTATTGGATGTGGGTGTTTTCAGTCCCCTCCAACACACATGGCAAAATCACTGTGCAGCTGCAAGGGATGACACTGGGGAAAGAATTACAAGGCAACAGGAGGTAAAAGGATACATGGCAGCATGCACCAAGTCATTTAAGGAAACAACAATCCTTTCAGCCTGGAGAAAGAGTGGAATTTTGGCATTCAACCCAGGAATGTTTACTGTACAGGACTTTGGCCTAAGCATTCCCTCATCTTTCAAAACACCCCTACCCTTGTCATTTACAAGGCCACCCAATGGCAGCAACCCAGAGTCATCAGATGATGATAACCATGTTAGTGTGGATGGCAAGCAAGATGGCCAGGCATCTGAGGGGGAAAGTGCACATAATGATCAGCCATGGCTTAAGTAATTGATACTCCAACCGACACTTAGAATCTTATTTGATTGATGCTCAGCCAACATTGGCCGATGTTTAAGATTCTTACATATTTGATACTGTCAGCCAATGCCAGAGATAATTGGATGTTCCAGTGGCCATCTGAGTGCAGAAATGATCATATAAAAGCCTTGATGATCAATGGGAGTATTCAGGGAGGAGTACTGGGACATCCAGCAGTTTGTATATGATCATAACCTTGTATTGGATCATCCTGAGAGTTTTAGAAGGCTAGGATGGTTCAGGAGATTTGATTAGGGATGTACAGTGGTGTCTGGCAATTATAAAAGGGAACATTCATTTGGATGGTCCAGGGGTGTTTAGGAGTCCACACATAATCATATCTTTGTAAGTTTGTATTGGAGAGCCCTGGGAGTGTTAGAGCACTAGGATGGTTCAGGAGATCCGATTAGGGATGTCCTGCAGTGTCTGGCAATTGTAAAACAGGAGCATCCATTTGCTTGGGTCCAGGGGTGTTTAGGAGTCCACATATAATCATATCTTTGTATGGGAGAGCCCTGGGAGTTTAGAGCACTTTGGGAGATCTAATTTGGGATGTCCTGCAGTGTCTGTGATTTTCATATCAGTTGGATTGTTCAGACTCTCAGTACTTTCACATGCGCCAGTGCAAGGGGTCTACATATTATCATATATTTGTATTGGAGGTCCCTGGGAGTGTTAAAGCACTAAGCTGTTTTGGAGGATCCAATGTGGGATGTCCTACAGTGTCCATAATTGTTGAATCAGTTGGTAGTTCAGAGTCTCAGTTCTTCCATTTGCCCAGGTGCAGGGGGAGATTAAAAAGTCCACATATAGTTCATATCTTTGTATAGGGAGAGCCCTGGAAGTGTTTAGAGCACTATGATGGTTCGGAAGATATGGTTAGGGATGTCCCACAGTGGTCTGGCAATATTAAAAACAGTCGGGACAGTTCAT